>BSBK01008030.1:0-167500 GCA_027943335.1 Chamaecyparis obtusa
CATACATTTATGTATATATATACATACATACATATATATATACAATATATATATATAATATATATATATATATACATATGTATACATATATATATTATACATATGTTATATATATAGATATAATATACATATGTATACATATATACATACATATATGTATATGTATATATCTATATATATACATATGTATACATATATATATGTATATATATATACATATACATATATTATATATATATATATATATATGTATATATACATATATGTATATATATATACATATACATATATATATATATATATATATGTATATATACATATATGTATGTATATATATATATGTAATATATACATATATGTATGTATATATATAATACATAAGTACACACACACACATATATGTATATGTATATATATACATATGTATACACACACACACACATATATATATATATATGTATACACACACACATATGTGTGTGTGTACACATATATACATATATATACATATACATATGTATATATGTATGTATACATGTATGTATATGTATATATAGTTTAATAATTAATATGATCTAAAATACTATGTATGTGTATGTGTATGTGTATGTGTAGTTTAATATAATATAATATAATAATTAATATGATGTAAAATATTATAATATTCAAATTTGATTTATGTAAAATAAATGAAATTGTATATGGTTTTTTTGTATACAATAGTTTAGAATGATCTATCATCGTGAAGAATGCAAAATATATATTTCACATTGTATAAAAAGTATAAATATTATGTTTTTAATTCTTACTTATCTCTTATAGAATTTAAACTAGCTATTTCACCTTAGTGTGTAATGGGTTCGCCGATGAGATTTGGAAGGTCCATTAGGAAGTTTTTGGTCTACATTTTGCATATGTATCTTGAATATATGTTGTTTTATGAAGCAAACATATTAATGGAGAAGTGATAGTTTGAAATCAAATATGCATCTACTTAGAGAGTGGGGAGGGGGGAAGGGGACAAAACTATTATAGAGAGAGAGAGAGAGAGAGAGAGAGAGAGAGAGAGAGAGAGAGAGAGAGAGAGATTGTAAGTGCCTAATCTATGTACAATTTAGGGATTATTTTGGGTCCACTTTAGTGCTTTCCTATGGTAGGACCTCATATGACACTTAATGGGTAACTAAATTCAAGTATGGGACCTCTATTCCTTTCAATCTTGCTTAAAATTGAGGTTGTATCTTACTTTCAGGTGTGCTCCTCTTTTTTTCCTCCAATCCAATAATTCATCTCATCACCTGGGCCTTATAGCCCTGTTTGTGGCCTTTGTGATCTGTTATAACCTCAGATTGAGTTGTACTGGAAATCTCACATCTGCCTTTTTCTCCTGGCACCCAATTCAAATCTAGGCTCCTTATCTTAGGTACAAAATGCTATTGTCATTCTGTCCTCCAAGATATTGGCCCAAATTTGGCCTAAGGGTTTGTGCAAGGGTTTTGGTGGGAAATCGAGTCTCATGGTCATCTTGCTTAATTTTAAATCCTTGAAATATTGTGAGATGTATATAAACCCCCTATCTCTCCTCATTTTGGCATCCATAGTCTATTGTCAAAGTATTCCAAGAATTAAGAATCAAGCTATCAAGTGCAAGGAAGCAAATCAAGCATTCAAGAGCCATCAAGTCCAAGCCTTTGAGCATCCATTATTCTAAAGAAATCAAGGTGTTTCCTTCCATAGATCTAGCTTATTTCCCCATTGGAGGCCAATCAAAGGAGTTTTTCTATCAAGAAAGAGGTCCCCATCTATCTGTTGTCATCCAAGTCATCTATCTTCTATCCTTAATCAAACATTGTGGTGAATTATAATATCTATTCCATGAGGTTTTGTATTTAATGATTTCCTTCTGGGTTTTTTGTGTTTAGTCAAAGCTACTGCATCAATATTGAATAGTGTTGAATATGAATAGGGGTAAATGATAGTAAATATATGGCGTAAGAGGGGGAATATAGGACCTATCATTAATCCAAATTTCCAAAAGAAAAGATCCAAATTGATTAATCACAAAGAAGTGATCAATGCATAAATGAATCAAACAATGGAGAATATGAAGAAAGGAGGAAATCCTATAATCTACTATAGAAAGTATGTACTTGAAATCTTGAATAAATAGAAGGAAAATACAACCTCAAAATAGGGAAAATCTGGAAAATGTTGATTTATGATGTCTATGCACAATTTCTAGGAATTTTGCCACCTACTTCGGACTGGAAATATTGAGACAGAGAAAACCCAGAAAATTTTTGTCTTTCTGAGGTCAGGTCAACTTTGACCTAGATAGCGGGGCACAATCTTACCCCTCACTGAGGTTGTCCTTGACTTGAAATAGCTCCTATGGAAATTCTGTTTGTGGATCTCGAAAGTTCACCGAAAAGGGTATCCAGATCTGAACTTCAATTCATGTCTTGTACCTGCACCTACAAGAAAAATGGTTTTGTTATTTGGATGGGGGGTTTCCTTAACCTCAAACCCCAATTTGGAATCAACCTTGAAATGTAATGAAATTGCAATATGTATAAACAAAGTAAATGGAAATATTCACCTTGCTTATATTGAAATCCTTGTGGAGGATTCGAATCCTTGAATCCACAAGTATGGATGCTCCAATTTAATGTAGGAATGTATGTAGGATGTCTCAAATCAATGGCATTAGATCTTCAACACCAATCTGAATGGATCTTAGCATAGGAAGAGGCTTGGATGAATATGGATGGAGAAATATTCAATAAGAGGGCTCCATAGAGATTGAATCCTTCAATGGCTAACAATGGATCTCCTTGATGAATTGGACCTTGAATGCTTTGAATGCTTGAATTATTTCCTTCTCCTTCTTTCTTGCTTACACTTGAGAGATTATGAAATGAGATGGAGAAAATGAGAGAAGGCTTTCTTTTATAGTGATATAGGGCACAAACTTCTAGAAAGGCCGACATTGGAGAATTAAATCCCATTTAATCTTAACCCCTAGAAATGGACCTATATTAAATGCAATTTAAGAGTTTACCATTCTGAAATCTGAAACAGCTGACCCAAAAGTAGGAAAATGAAACTTTCTGAAGCCCAACATCCCAAAACTTCTAGAACCTAAAATTTGGACTTGGGGTTAGGGTCGAGGTTGACTCTGCCCTAGATCAGAGTCAAGGTCGAATTTGACCTAGGTCAGGGTTGAGGTCGACCTTGATCCATCAAGTCATCATTGACCCAGAAAGTCAAAGTCTTCAGTTTCTCAGAGAAAGTTGTTAGAAAGAGGTTGGAAACAGGGGGAGAGAAGCAGAACAGGGGGGAAACAACTAGATCCATGCAAAGACCTAATCAAAGCACTTGGCATGACCCCATACCACTTACTCAGAGGGCTAAATGTTCTTATCATGGAAGTGCTTCCATTTTAAGATGATACATTAAGCCCCCACTTTAGCAAGAATATGGACTCGATGCAAACTCTTGGTAAAGGAGATCATAATGAAAAGATAATCTTATTAAAATCAAAGGGACAAAAGGATCCTCAAGCCCCCAGGACTCAAGTCTTCATCAAATCCAAGATCACAATAAGAGAGACATCTCTAGAAAAAGAGAAAGAGAGAAAGAGTGTGATTATCTCGCCCAATGAGAACTTATGTCCCATTGTCAACCACACAAGGAAACAACGCAATTGGAAAGATGGAATTGAACCACATAGTGAATGTGGCTACTCACTAGTCAACCCATCAAGGATTCACCCTTTAGAATATTCTATTCCATGAGAGTAAAACCAAATGCAAAAGAGATCCAGTCTTAAGGACACCTTCGACCTTAAGGGATCAAAAATTTTGAAACTAGAGGGATCAAGAGATCCTAAATAAAAATCCATGCTTTAAGGATTAGTCACTAATCCATAAAGGGAGAAAAGTATCTTGAAAAATAATATATGTATATCGAAAAGTGCATGTGTGCAATAGGTGAGTAGAGTGTATGCCCCCACGTTAAAGTCATTGCTAACACTTTAATAGGAGCAATGGCTTTAACGGAAACATAAACAACTCCACTGATTATGTTTCCACTACGAGATGCCCCCAAACGAAGACAAATCAAGGGAAATACCACATAAACATACAAAGAACACAGCAGGGATCTACCTACCATGGGGTCAGTATGATCATAAGATAATATATATATGATATTATTGCAAATGAATTGACATCATTCCCCAAAGAAAGTAGAACTACAATCACAAAGGAGGAAAGATCACATAAGAGATACAAAGAAGAATCTTTTAGGACCATGACCTAGAGTGATGAACTACAACTGATTGAGAACCTGATTGAATAATTACAAGTGATTAGAGATCACCGAGCACTGAACTATTATGCGGGATAATTGAATCAGTCATTATGTTTTCATTGATGTCAACTAGTCTTGACAGTACTTATCATGGTAGTTGCAAATATCTAAACATTTGTAAAGGAGGAGAAAATATGAAGAACCAAGATATCTATATGGAGGAAGATGGATATGACATATGAGGATAAGGAATACTCTTGGTAACTTATTGATGAGTCTATGACTTCATATTGTTGACTTGATTATGTTGCATTAATTTGTTATGAAGATAGAAGCAAAATGTTACAAAGCAGTGTGGTTGGTTAATGAAGCATTCCAGTATACACCGAGCTAGTGTAGTGTATACCGAGTGATAGTATCAACCGAGCTTGTGTTTAGCAACACATTTCTTTGTTAACTGAGTATGAACAAAAGAACTAAATAATTAGTTTAGCCAACAAGAATTGATGAGCTGTAAAGTGTATGATTACGAGGTGAAAAGATAAAGTTTGTTGTAAGACCTACGGCTAAAAAAATTCGAAGATCTAAAGGATATAATTGAAACGTGTTACTGACACATTAGCCAAGGAAGGTTTAAGCGAAAAAATCAACGAAGGAGATTAAGCGACAAAATATGATGGATGAAAAGAAAATGATTTACTTGTCTATTTAAGAGACTAAAGTTTCACCGTGAAACTTATGCCAGAAGAAAGAGACTGCAGAGATATTGTGTGAAGAAGCTTCATGCATGCCTGATCATACTTGTTGAAGAAGAACCAAACTATAGAACAGTACTAAGTGTTAGAGAGTTTTACCGAGGGATAGTAAGTTATTGAATGTTGATGAACTAAATAAGATATATTGATCAAAAGATTTGTATGGACTTAAGATATATCTAAATATCTACAAATCAAGTTGTATTATAATCAGATCACCTACTGTTTCAGTTTAACCATTGTAAACAGATAAAATCCCTTTACCGAGTGGACTTGAAAGTCTTATATGTCATTCATAGAATGTACATTGTTATCCTGTCAATCCCATAGTGAATGCTGGTTGGACGATAACTGTTAGTGTTAAATCCTCTAACAAGGTCACACCTTACAGTGTGTTTTGTAACCTTTAACAGGGTTGGCTCTTCACTGAGCTCACTTAAGAAGAGTTAAAAGTTTTTGGGTTACCGATCCCAGGTGGTTTTTCCCTTTGTAGGGTTTCCACGTTAAATCTTTTGTGTTATGTGTTTATTTTGTGATTGTTTGGATATCATACTTTACATGTTGCATATTTGATTTGGTCAGTAATCACTATGAGCAATTAATTGGTAATCAATAATTACACAGACAGTTAGTATTTTATATTTACTGAGTTGTAGATTTAGTTGAATTTGTTTGAAGTGATACATTTTGTAATTGAGACTGTGGATAATTGATTCACCCCCCTCTCAGTTATTCTAACAATTGGTATCAGAGCATGTTGGTTGCTTGGAACAAAGTTTTAAGGACTTTAGCAGAAAGATCACAAAATGTATAAGAGGGAAGTGCCAAAGCTGAACAAAGACAACTTTACAATATGGCAAAGCCGAATGAGACTTCATATATCTAGGATTGGGAATTATGCCCTCGCCCTATTGGATAATGGCTACTTAGCACCGCCTACAGGACCTCTGACTCTTAACCAATTAAGAGATAGACATGAGCATAATGTTACTATGATGGAGATTGCTATTGCTTTATCAGATGTCGAGTTTGAAGATGTCAAGGATTGCCTTACTTCAAAGGAAGTGTGGGATAAACTTACTCAAGTTTATAGTGGTGATGCAGATGTCAAAAGAGCCATAACTAAAAGTTTAAGAGGAAGATTCAATGATATGAAAATGAAAGAAGGAGAAAACATAGTGCAGTATACAAACTGAATAAAGGAGGTAGTTAATGCTATAAGAGGATCTGGTGGTGTCATTACTGAAGAAACAGTGGTAAGTAAAATTCTAAGAACCTTATTGCTTGTTTATGCAATTAGAATATCTATAATACACGAAATGAGGTCTGCACCTGGCAGTACTCTCACTCTTGATAGTCTGATCGATAAGCTAACAACTTTTGAACTGGACAACTTTGATAATAGTGTCGTACCGTTTATTAAGTCTACTTTCATGACTTCTCTGAAGATCGGTAAGTCTAGTAGTAGAAGTAATAATGATGATAATGACAGTAATACTGATGATGAGCTTGATGATCTTGAAGCTCTTATGGCCATGAGATTACCTAAAGGTAAATGTAGATATAGGGGTAAATCACCTTTAGCATGTTTTAACTACAAAGAAGTTGGTCATATTACTGCTAGATGCCCAAATAGGAAAGAAGATGATAGAAACAAGGATTGATCTAGTGAAGGAAGCTACGGGAGGAAAAATAATGGAAGTTACCGAAACTACAACAGAGATCACCGAGACAACAATAATAAAGGCAAAAAGGTATGTTACATTACTGAAGAGAATGATACCGAGACCGACACAGATGATGATGTGGAAGTAGTTTTTATTGTGATGAAGGATGATTCTGAGGAAGAAGAAAGGTATGTAGAGACAACACTCATTTCTAAGGTTAATAAAAATGATACATGGATCATTGATAGTGGTTGTACCCATCACATGACTGGTGATGAAGAAAAATTTGATCATCTTGAGCAATATAATGGAGGATTTGTAAAAATGGGTAATGATATTCCTTGTATGGTTAGAGGAAAGGGAACTTTAATGATAAATGATAAAATCAAATGTGATAATGATTATTGGGTAGAAGGACTAAATTATAATCTGCTAAGTGTGGTGCAACTTAACAACTCAGGTCACCAAGTAGCTTTTGAGAGCGAAAAAGGTTAAGGTATTTGATGATGGAGGAAAACTTGTTGGAACAGGAGGACAAACGAAAGGTAACTTGTTTTATCTTGATAGTGATAAGTCTTCATGTTTAATAATGCAAAATGAGGATGCATGGCTATGGCATAAAAGGTCATGTCATGTAAACTTTGATAATATGATTAAAATCAGTAGAAAGAAAAAGGTTAGAGGTCTGCCTAGCCTAGCAAAGTCGGATCATGTTATGTGTCATGAATGTCAAAAGGGTAAAATGACAAAATCTAGTTTTAAGAGTAAAGATTATTCAACAAAGAGAATTTTGGAGCTAGTTCACACCAACCTATGTGGTCCCATGAGAACACAGAGCTATTATGGAGATAGATACTTCATTTTGTTTGTTGATGATTACAATAGATTAATGACTGTGATGTTTTAAAAAGAGAAATCAAAGGCATTTAAGATGTTTAAATGGTATAAAGCAAAGGTATAGAAAAAAACTAGGAAGGAACTGAAATGCTTGAGATCTGACAGAGGTGGTGAATTTATTTTTGATGAATTTACTAACTATTGTAATGAGCATGGTATAAAAAGACAGGTTTTTGCACCGAGAACACCTCAGTAGAATGGGATTGCTGAAAGGAGGAATAGATCAATTGTTGATTGTGCAAGAACACTAATGTTGCAAAAGAACGTTGCTCAAACATACTGGAGAGAAGCAGTCAACACATCTATTTATGTTCTAAACCAAGTACAACTGAAGGACACAAATAAAACACCCTACGAGTTATGGTTTGGTCACAAACCGACTGTAAGTTACTTCAAAATTTTTGGTAGCAAGTGTTTTATTCTGAAAGATGAAAGAAATGGAAAGTTTGACTCTAAAGGGGATGAAGGAATATTTCTTGGATATTCCACTAAAAGCAAAGCCTATAAGTGTCTGAATAAAGTTACTAATAAAATGATTGAAGGTACTAATGTTAGGGTTGATAAATTTGATACTAAGAACAGTGAAGAAAGCACTAGGGAGCCGAAAGACTACGGTAGATTCATTTACATTGAACAACCAGAGTACCTACCGAAGCTGCAAACTGTGTCAATTGGTCATCGGGAAAACAACACCAAGGAACAACAAAGAGAAACCAACGATCAGGAAGGAGCTACCAAGCAAGCACATGAACCTGAACAGGATGAAAAACAAAGAAGAGATCAAGTACTAGCTAGATTTGTCAAAAGACATCATCTTGAGAACCAAATCATTAGCGACAAGCAAGATGGCATGATGACAAGAAGTAAGTTAAGACAAGGTACATTCTTAGTTTGTGAGTTTGAACCAAAAAATGTTAAGGTTGCATTGGAGAATAAAGAATGGGTAAATGCAATGAATGAAGAGATAGAATAGATAGAGAAAAACAAGACATGGACTTTAGTACCTAGGTCTAAGGATAAGAATGTTATCGGTACTAAATGCATTTTTAGAAACAAGCTGAATGAAAATGGAGAGGTTACAAGAAATAAAGCTAGAATTGTATGCAAGGGATATGCACAGGAGGAAGGTATAGATTATGGTGAGACTTTTGCACCTGTTGCTAGACTAGAAGGAGTCAAAATGTTACTTGCATATGTAGCACATAAGAAGTTTAAAGTTTATCAAATGGATGTTAAGTCTGCATTTCTGAATGGGATACTAGAAGAAGAGGTCTACATCGAACAACCAAAAGGGTTTGTTGATCCAGAAAACAAAGATAAGGTATGTAGATTACATAAATCTTTATATGGTTTAAAGCAAGCACCTAGAGCCTGGTATGAAAGGCTACATACTTATTTGTTAAGTATTGGTTTTGTTAGAACTAGTGAGAACAACAATTTGTATATGAAAGGAGATACTGATGATACTATCTTGATTGTTGAAATATTTGTGGATGATATTATTTTTGGAGGACAATATTATATCTATAAATCATTTGCTGATGAGATGCGACAAGAATTTGAAATGTCTATGTTTGGAGATATTAAATTCTTTATAGGCTTGCAGGTTATTCAGCAGAATGATGGAATATTCATCACACAATCAAAGTATATAAAGGAAGTACTGAGAATATTTGGCATGGTAGATGCTAAACCAATTGGAACACCGATGGTCATAGGATACAAATTGACTAAAGATGATGAAACTACAGAGGTAAACCAAACATTGTACCGATCTATGATTGGTAAGTTGATGTATGTAGTGCATAGTAGACCAGTTATTACACATGTGGGAATTTTTGCTAGATTTTCTACAAATCCAAAGGAGTTACACATGATTGCAACTAAAAGAATCTTAAGATACCTAAAGAAAATAGAGGACTATGGATTATGGTATCCTAAGGAAGGTAAGTTTGAACTAAGAGTTTACAACGACATAGATTGGACTGGAAATATAGATGACATGAAAAGTACCACCCGAGGAGCATTCTTCTTTGGTGAAAGACTTGTTACTTGGACAAGTAAGAAACAACCTTGTATTTCTCAGTCTATTGCCGAAGCAGAGTATGTTGCTACTGCAACAAACTGTTCAAACATTGCTTACATCAAGCAAGTATTGGAAGGGATGAATGAGGTAATCACTGAGCCAGTGATTATATACTGTGATAACACAAGTGCAATAAACATTTATAAGAATCTTGTAATGCACTCAAAGACCAAGCACATCTCTATTAAGTATCACTACTTAAGAGAAAAAGTACAGAAGAAGCAAGTTAAACTGGAATATGTTACATCAAGAGAGTAACTTGCTGACATATTTACCAAGTTGCTACTAAAGGAAACTTTTGAATACTTGAGGACTAGACTTGGGATTTGTCCCCTGTCTACCGGCCACTAATGTGATCTAGAGGTTGCATCAGTCTAATCTTATCAAAAGATCATTCATGTTGATGCAACATAGCTCACACTTTGGATTTTGTCTAAGGTTGTGAAGAATTGAGGAGTCAGAACAAGAGATTTGCATATCGATATATTAAGATATAGAGATACATTGTATGCACCGGACAACACAGAGTCATGTGGCTAATACAGAGATGTTTGTTTATGTGTTTCTTTGGCATTGTTGTCAAAGGGAGAGATAAACAATATGATAACCAAGGAGATCACTGGAACATCTATCTAAGGGAGAGACAATCTAAGAACTGGAAAGATCATATCTGCAAAAGAAACTCTGCATTTGCAATACTATCATGTACGTAATGATTAAACATATTAAGCTAAGGGAGAGCTTACCGAGCTACATCATTTTCTTACAAAGTTGTAGAATACATGTTTGGTATGTGTATGGTATATTTCATATTGCTTGAGTTTCCATCAATGCCAAAGGGAGAGATTGATGAACTACAACTAATTGAAAACTTGATTGAAGAACTACAAGTGATTAGAGATCATCGAGCACTGAATTATTATGCAAGATAATTGAATCAGTCATTATGTTGTCATTGATGTCAACTAGTCTTGATAGTACTTATCATGGTAGTTGCAAATATCTAAACATCTATAAAGGAGGAAAAAATATGAAGAACCGAGATATCTACATGGAGGAAGATGAATATGACAGATGAGGATAAGGAATACTCTTGGTAACTTATTAATGAGTCTATGACTTCATATTGTTGACTTGATTATGTTGCATTAATCTATTATGAAGATAGAAGCAAAATGTTACAAAGCAGTGTGGTCGGTTAATGAAGCATTCTAGTACACACCGAGCCAATGTAGTGTATACCGAGTGATAGTATCAGCCAAGCTTGTGTTCACCAACACATTTCTTTGTTAACTGAGTATGAACAAAAGAACTAAATGATTAGTTTAGCCAACAAGAATTGATGAGATGTAAAGTGTATGATTACGAGGTGAAAAGATAAAGTTTGTTGTAAGATCGATGGCTAACAAAATTTGAAGAAGATCTAAAGCATAGAATTGAAACATGTTGCTGACGCATCAGTCAAGGAAGGTTTAAGCAACAAAATCAACGAAGGAGATTAAGCAGAAAATTCTTATGGATGAAAAGAAAATGGTTTACTTGTCTATTTAAGAGACTAAGGTTTCACAGTGAAACTTATGCCAAAAGAAGGAGACTGTAGAGATATCACGTGAACAAGATTCATGCATGCCTGATCATACTGGTTGAAGAAGAACCAAACTGCAGAATAGTACCAAGCATCAGAGAGTTTTACTGAGGGACAATAAGTTATTGAATGTTGATGAACTGAATAAGATATATTGATCAGAAGATTTGTATGGACTTAAGATAGATCTGAATATCTGCAAATCAAGTTGTATTGTAATCAAATCACCTACTATTTCAATTTAACCATTGTAAATAGATAAAATCTCTTAACCGAGTGGACTTAAAAGTCTTATGTGTCATTCATAGAATGTACATTGTTATCCTGTCAACCCCATAGTGAATGTTGGTTGGACAATAACTATTAGTGTTAAATCCTCTAACAAGGTCACACCTTACAGTGTGTTTTGTAACCTTTAACAGGGTTGGCTCTTCACTGAGCTCACTTCAAAAGAGTGAAAAGATTTTGAGTTACCGATCCCAGGTGGTTTTTCCCTTTGCAGGATTTCCACGTTAAATCTTTTGTGTTATGTGTTTATTTGGTGATTGTTTGGATATCACACTTTACATGTTTCATATTTGATTTGGTTGGTAATCACTATGAGCAATTAACTGGTAATCAGTAATTATACAGATGGTTAGTATTTTATGTTTACTGAGCTACACATTTAGCTAAATTTGTTTGAAGTGATACATTTTGTAATTAAGACTATGGATAACTGATTCACCCCCCTCTCAGTTATTCTAACACTAGAGACCAAAAAGAATCAGTGCTACCAAGTCACGGATCCAAGCAGATTACACAAGGAAACATTTACAAACAATAGCATAGGTACAACATAACATGAAACAACATATGGAAGAATAGAGATACATATAGAGGAAATGTACAATAGGTTCGATTCCTTTATCACCTTGCACCAACAAAGCAACAAGGGTCGTATAAAATAATCTAACAACATTTAGCAAACACATCATGGGAGAAGCATAGTACAACAAGAAAACACACAACAAAGCTACCATAACGGACAAGCTAATCAAGCGTGCCACCTACTCTCCCCATCTCATTCTATATCATTTAGGGAAGGTGGGTAACTCACAATAGGGACTATATCCAACATAGTAGGAATGATAGCCAGTTCCAAACAAGGATCCTCTTGAGAATCACAATGTTTGATACTAGGTGTAATTGTTAATTGTGATGAAAGCATATTAGGTAAATCAATGTTAATGTCAATAGTTTCATATTCATTATTAACATCATCAAGAGTATCTTCTTCATCTAGATTAATCAAAATAGGATCTAAGAAACAAATAGGATCATCATAATCAGACATCTTAACATCATTATTAGCAACAACTTCTTCTAACACATCATGCATAGGTTTATTTGAAGAAGGTAAAGAATTTTGAAGAGCTAAATTGCGAGCTTTAGCTTGAGCACGACACTTCTTATGACATTCATTAGCAGATTGATTACATTTTGCTTTACTTGAAATATGTTGAGAACTAGGAGGAACAATTATCAGATCCTTCACAGGTTCTATAGGAGGATTAATAGGATTATTAACAGACAAACAAGCAATAGTAGGAGCTTGATTAACATAACTAGAAGCCATAGTTAAGGGAGGTATGGAAGGTGTAGACAAAAGACCATGATTAAGATCCATAGGAGGTAGGCTTAATTCAAGAATCTTACGATGCTTATAGGCTTGATATGAGCGAAAAAGATTATCAAGTTGAGAAGAGCATGAATTAGGTAATGAAGGCCAAAAGGAGTTAAGGGTAGCACAATCTCTGGGCCTAGAAGGTTGATATAAACTATGATTAACCGTCTTCACTTCTTCATCATGAACAAATTTAAGACATTTATGGATAGGTGAAGCAACAACATGCATGGCATTTAACCATGACAAACCAAGCTTAATTTGAAACTAATCAGAAGTAGGAATAACAACAAAGGTAGTGTTCACAATTTTACCACAAAGTTCAACCAGCAAGTTAATAGAACCAAATGATGGATAAAGAAAACCATTACAAGTTTGAATCCACACATCAAATGTATCATAAGAATCACATTGCAAGTTTTTCATAAAAATATTTTCTTCAGTAATAACATTGAATAAGGATGAAGGATCAACAAGACAACCACAAGTAGGTATTTGAGAAATCCTAGCATAAATATAAAGGGGACCACCAGGAGCTTTAATAGGCTCAGAATCATCAAAGGTAATCAAAAGTTCCCTAGGTCTTTTATTCTTAGATTTCTTTTGAGGTTTAGGTTGAGTTTTCAATTTATGTTGCGGTTTTGGTTGAGGTTGAGATGGAACTTGAGATTGAATTTGAGGTTGAGGCTAAGGTGGAGATATAGATTGAACAACATGATCCACTTGATTAACAATGTGATTAAGATCATCCATCTTTGAATCATACATAATATCCATAGAAGATGGCTGAGCAATGGTATTAGTATCATATGTAGGTAAAGGATTCATATAGATTTGAAGATTTTGATTAGGAGGATAGACATATTTGTTCCCACTACCATCAAGATTATCAACAGATAAGGCATTAGAGTCAATTAAGTCTTGAACCTTATGTTTTAAAGAATAACATTTCTCAGTATCATAACCATTCTGATGATGATATTGACAAAAATCTTTAGGATCAAAGGATTTAGATGCAATCATAGCAGGTAAAAGAGGTCGAATAGGAGGTAAAGTAATCATATTAGCAATTAACAACCTATTCATAATAGAATGTAAAGATTTAGAAAGAGGAGTAAACATATGATTTAATTGAAAAATAGTAGATGCAAAAGTGGCATTATGAGATGCAACATCAACTTGATCAGCAACTGCATTCGCTTGTTTGTTTATCTTGACATAGTTGTTGATTTTTTAAAAATTGTTTGGATTAGGAGTAGCATCACTTTTATCAACAAGAACAGGAGCCATTGGAGTGTTGCTCTCAAATTGACTCACTTGTAATTGATAATGATGAAGCACTACACAAAGTTGTTGAAAAGAGGTAAATTCAGTAAGCAGAATCTTATCTCTAATATCCTTTTGCAAATTTGAAATAAACATACGTTGAATATCAATATCAGGAACAAGATAGGAAATCTAAGCATGTAAATGTTTAAATATACCAATAAATTCAATCAATTTTTCTTTAGTACTTTGTTTATAATGCATCAAATCAGTCAAAGACACTTGCGGGCCAATGTTGTTTTGAAATTATTGAATAAAAGCATTGGCAAGTTATGGAAATGAGTCAATAGAATAAGGAGGCAAGGAACAATACCATTGTAAGGCCTTGTCATGAAAATTTCTAGCAAACAACTTGGATAAAATCCTATGGTCATGAACATAATCACTACAACGGATTTGAAATGTTTTAACATGATGAACAGGGTCTCCTTTTCCGTTATAATTATCAAGATGAGGCATATCAACTTGCTAAGGAACAGGAGTACGAATGATGTGTCAGGACAAAGGACTTCCCATGTCACATGTAGGAATGCTAAACTTGTTCTGATTTGAGGATGCAAGTTGTTGTTGTAAGGATGACATAGTTTGAGCCAAACTGATGATTGTTGAATCATTAGAGGAAATATGAGGAATAGCAATTTTAAAAACTCTAGGTAAAGTGTATGAAGTTGTAGGAATGGATGACACAAGTGGAGGAACACTTGGAACTATAGTTGGAAGAGGATTAGAATAAGTAAAGGGAACATTATGATAAGAAGGTTGTGATGTAGGAAGGGACACAGGAGGAACACTCATAGGAATAGAGGGAACCATTGCAGTCACCAAAGAAGAAGTATAGGTAGGAATACTAGGTAAAGGAATAGAAGAAGGTTCTATACTAGTGACAAGAGGAATCAACCCTAAATCTTGAGCTTCTTGAGCTAAAGGTTTGACATTTGAATGCATGAGATGAGTAATACCACGCAAGAGATTAACACCTTGATCACTATCATGAAGAACTTTCTTAAGAGCCTCTATAGATTGAATAGAATCTTGATTATGGTTTTCTTGAATAAGCCAATTATCCATTTTATCAAGTTCAGTTGAAAGTTTTTGAACTTGTTCAGGAGGAATTCTTAAAGCATCATCCTCATCATGAGATGAGTGAGAACAGTTTTGCTCCATAATAGGATTAGAATCATGAAGGATCAAATTATCATCCAGGATCCTAAGGAAAGGAGAGGAAGACTCAGGATCAAAGGCACCCATAAGTCTACGACTTCGTCTAACCAGAATATTATAAGTAGGACTAGAAGTAGTAAAGATCATAAACCAATGCAATGCAAATGAACTAAACTAAGAAAACATAAAGTATGAATATTTTTGTATTTTGAAAAAGATTTTGCAATTTTTTTGTATTTTTGAAATATAGATGCAAGAAATCCAATTAGCATGCAAGATTTAACATAAAAGACAAATCTAACACCATCAAGATAATATAAAAGGAAATCTAACACCACAAAGCACAATAGGGCATCTAATTCCACAAAAGAAAAGAGGGTAAGTGTGTCGGGTTCACCAAAATGAATAGTGTTGAATATGAATAGGGGTAAATGATAGTAAATATATGATGTAAGAGGGGGAATATAGGTTCTATCCTTAATCCAAATTCCCAAAAGGAAAGATCCAAATTGATTAATCACAAAGAAGTGATCAATGCACAAATGAATCAAACAATGGAGAATATGAAGAAAGGAGGAAATCCTATAATATACTATAGAAAGCATGTACTGGAAATCTTAAATAAATAGAAGGTAATTACTAACCTCAAAATAGGGCGAATCTAGAAAATGTTGATTTCTGATGTCTGTGCACAGTTTCTGGGAATTTTTCCACCTACTCCAGACTGAAAATATCGAGACAGAGAAAACCTAAAAAACTTTTGTCTTTCTAAGGTTAGGTCGACTTTGACCCAGATAGCGGGGAACAATCTTACCCTAGGGCATAATGTCATCCTTGACCTGAAACAGCTCCAACGAAAATTCTGTTCGTGGATCTCAGAAGTTCACCGAGAAGGGTATCCAGATTTGTACTTCAATTTGTTGTCCTGTACCTATACCTACAAGAAAAATGGTTTTGTTGTTTGGATGGGAGGTTTGCCTTGGTCAAACCCCAATTTGGAATCAACCTTGAAATGTATTTGAAATTGCAATATGTATAAACAAAAGTAAATGGAACTATTCACCTTGCTTATGTTAAAATCCTTGTGGAGGATTCGAATCCTTGAATCCATAAGTATGGATGCTCCAAATGAATGTAGGAATGTATGTAGGATGTCTCAAATCAATGGCATTAGATCTTCAACACCAATCTTGAATGGATCTTAGCATAGGAAGAGGCTTGGATGAATACAAATGGAGAAATCTTCAACAAGAGGGCTCCATAGAGATTGAATCCTTCAATGTCTAACAATGGATCTCCTTGATGAATTGGATCTTGAATGCTTGAATGCTTTCCTTCTCCTTGTTTGCTTGCACTTGAGAGATTATGAAATGAGATGGATAAAATGAGAGAAGAAGGCTTCCTTTTATAATGATCTAGGGCACAAACTTCTAGAGATCCTGACATTGGAGAATTAAATCCTAATTAATCTTAACCCCTAGAAATGGACTTGGATTAAATGCAATTTAAGACTTTACCATTCTGAAATCTGAAATAGTTGACCCGGAAGCGAGAAAATGAAACTTTCTGAAGCCCAACATCTTGAAACTTCTGGAACTTGAAATTTGGACCTAGGGTCAGGGTTGAGGTCGACTCTACCCTAGGTCAGAGTCGAGACCTAGGTCAGGGTCGAGGTTGACCTTGACCCATCAAGTCATCATTGACCCAAAAAGTCAAAGTCTTCAATTTCTTAGAGAAAGTTATCAGAAAGAGGCTGGAAACAGGGGAGAGAAGCAAAACAAGGGGGAAACAACCAGATCCATGCAAATACCTAATAAAGGTGTTTGACATGACCCTAGACCACTTACTCAGAGGGCTAAATGTTCTTATCATGGAAGTGCTTCCATTTTAAGATGATACAGATATATTTAATCATATTTAAAGAAGCATTTGCATTATCAAGGTATGATATACTTCATTTTCTAGATCTAGCCTCTACTACATGACAACATGCTTCCCTTTATTTCATTTCATTTCAAGGTTGATTCCTAAATAGGGGTTTGACCAAGGAAAACCCCTTTATCAAACCTTCTTCCCCATTTTTTTGTGTGTAAGAGTGGGTTATGGAGCCACTGGATCAAGATTGGAAAGATCAGACACAATTAGAAAGATTGAGAAAGTTGTAGGATACAAAATGCCATTAGCAATCTATCCCCAAGTACATAATAAGTTTTGACACGTCTCTAGCATTTTCTGCTCAAATTTCACCTACAAGTCAAATTTGAGCTTTTCTTCCCATTTCTAATTTTTTTAGTTCATTATCAATTTATCTCAGTTTGTTATTCCTAGTTTTTTGTAACTTGTCTAATTGATCATTTTAGTCGTGCATTAACACATCATTTTCATTGTCATCAATCACATAATTAGCAAAGGAATTATTGTCCCACTTAGCATTTTAGTCTCCTCTTGAACCTAGCAGGGCATTTTCATTCTCCAGATGATCAGTTGTCAACTGCTATACAATGGTTACTGTATGCAAATTTAGATGTAAACTATTCTAAATGAAATATTAACTAATCTAAGCCAATATAACAATCTAAATGCTACTCAATGAAGATTACAAAATGATTAAATGATGAACTATAAGAAAGTTACCTTCACTCACCCATTACAACTTGTCTCCATTGTCCTCCAAGCCTTGATTTCTTGGATGTGTTGAGCTCTTAGATTTCCAAACGAACCTCCTTTCCCAAGATGCTCTCAAAGTGTGGAGATTGAGTGGATTGAATGCAAAAATGGCCTAAGCTTGATTATGAAAAACTAATGAATAAAATAATATGGAAATGCTTGATTGCTTGATGATTTTGGATGCTTAAATGCTTGAATACTTGATCTCTAGAATGCTTGAATTCTTGAAAATTACTATTGCCTATTAGCTCACAAAGGGGAAATGAGGCTCCTTTTATAGGATTTTGGAGGACTCAAGCCTAGGTGGCACAATCCTAGGGTGGAGATTGAAAGGTGGAAGATCCTAGGGCTATAATTGACTTGGTTGAAGGGGATTAGGGAAAGGGGGATGTAGTTGGAATGTGAGAGGAAGAATAGGGAGGATGCTCCTCCTAAATTGACATGGAGGAGAAGAAGGTGGAAGGGAAAGACAAATGTCAAGTGTCTCACAAAGACTAATGAGAGGAAGAGGGAAGGAATTTTTCCTCATGAGGACTCTTGGTACAAGTGTCCCATGAGTCACCTTTGACCCTTTGAGGTGGCTTGAGAAGCTCCTTAGGAATAAGGATTGCTTCTTGACTTGGTTTAGGAGAAGACACGTGGTCATGAGACCAAGTCTTATGAGGCCACATAGCCCTTAGAAATAGTACATGTGTGTGTGAGGATAATGATTTATTAATAATTAATAATAATTAATTATTTTAGCCAAGGCGATGTGTCAGGTGACTAGGTCTATGAGGTGGACTGGGGGACTTAGTCATATTTGTGTAATTAGCAAATTAATTAAATCACTTTAATAAGACTATTTAGAGGACTTAGGATAGGAGAATAGACTATAGTAAATTTATCAAATAAATTGAACAATTTATTTTATAAATAGAGGAAATAAATATTAATTAAATAATAAATATTTAATTAATTCATCAAGTCAAATTTAATTAAATAATAAATATTTAATTAATAAATGAAGCCATTTTTTAGTCTATACAATTTGCCCCTCTTTGAAATAATGTGCTGGTCACATTGTTTCAAAGAAAAAAAATCAGGCATTTTGCTCCTGCCCTAGACAATATCTTAGATGAAAGCAACCTATGCATGCCCCCTAAAGAGATTGATTGACAATATTTATTTATTAATTTTTATTATTTTTATTTTTATTTTTTATTTTTTAAGGTTAACAATCAATCTAATGAAAAGATGCAGAAGAAAATGTGAATGAAAACGGGGTGAAACAAAATGATTTCAGTAGGCAAGGTCCACACATTAAGCAAAATGGGTCCACATGCTATATATAGGCCCATAGGGTCCACTATAGGGTCATTGTGCACACTTGTTATTTGGAGATTGGAGCTTGGAGAGAGATCATAGCTGAGCTGAGAAGATGTCATTCCCACTGTCAGATCATCGATTCAAGAGGCTCAAGGACTTCTAGAGGCCACTAGATTCAGGAGAGCCGGTAGGTTCCCCATCCCGCTTCATCAATTTGTGATTTTTTGCATGGTTCAGTTGAATTTTAGCATGTTTTAGGGTAGATTGATCTAGAGGTTAGGATAGATTTTTTTTAGTTATAGGTTGAAAAACAAATGCACAGTTGTGGCGCATGTATGCGCAACAACTGGTAATGTTTGTGTAGCAAACTGCTAGCTCTGCGCATATGTGTGGGGTACCTGTGCATTTGTGGTAGAGGAAATTCTTGGTGGCACATTTAGTTAATAAATGTGTGCAAACGTAGTTCAACGCATTGGTCATAATTGGTTGCATAATTGTTTAGGAGAGTTGCACATATGTTATTGTTATACACTAAGTTTACACCCTTGTTTCAAGCTCTCGTAGTCTTGATAACCTAGTATAACATGGGAATTATCTCCAAGTGTGGGACCTATGCTAACTAAGATGAGAACTCCAGGTTCTAGGCTAGTTCCTCTTGGATAATCACCTTAATTTGCTTCTAGTCATGAAAAAGTAAATCTTTTGAGGGAAAGGGATAGAAGGAGTGCTTGAAAGGGAAATACTTGAAAGCAAACTACCTACTAGGTGATACACCGAAATTAGGGTTTGGATATTAGTATAGAGGATGAAAATAATGAACAACTTAGGTCTAGGAGATCACAACTCACTAAATAGGCTTGCATAAGTGTTTCATAGGAGGGCCTGAACATAAGACACAACCTATGGCTTGCAAACAAACATTCACCTCTACAACTTGGTATGGGAATGAGACAAATAGTCAGGGGGTTGAGGTATACCCACAAGAGCATTCAAATCAAATCACCCACAATAATACACAAAATTGCAGAAAGAGAGAGGGATCAGGAACCCTAAGATACCACCAAAAACATCATATACTTTGATTCAATAAGAGATAATTTAGACAAGGAAGCATAGGGACATGAAGGATTGTCACGAAATACCTCTGCAATATCTAAATCATCAATGAAAGATTTACAATTGTATAAGCCAGAGGGTAGAAATGATACCACAGATGACCCTTAAGAAAAGTGAAATTCTTTTACAATTGTCCAACTTTGAGCACTAAGGCTCCAAAAAAGAACTATATACAACTCAACTGCACGCAGGCAGGAGTCAAAAATAACCTAACTAGGGTTACATAGGTATAGCAATACAACATCAAACCCTAGGTACACTGATCACCTATTATGAAAATCTCTGAGAACACCGGTGATCAAATCATATCTTTCTTTGCGTGTTGATCCTGTACTGAGCCCTCCTGCAGACACAACAACCTTGGCTCATCTACCCACCTGCAACTCCACTAAGCCATGTGTTAGGAATGAATTCAAAGTATTTTAGCAATCATTCTGGAGTAGTTTTTGTTACATTCGTGACTTGGATTGTCATTGATGTCAACATAGTGATATTCTGGATATTAGCAAGAAAGTAGGTACAATTTTGTTTTGCGCACATGTTGTATTGCAGATTGGCTTTTGCATAGTTGATGGTATGTTCTTTGGTGTTTTATTAACCTATGGTTAACAATGCAAAAATAAATTCATTCATTTGTGAGAGTTATGAGCATTTTGGTGAAAGCAGTGTTTAGACAGTGTTTCTGTGAAGCGATGTTCGAAAATCGGAGGATATCTCTTAGCTGGGATGGAATCTGATTTTGCGCAGTTAAAGGGATGTTGGAGACTCATTAATGATGATGTGGTTCATAGTGAAAACTTTGAGGATATGTTTGGAGAAAGTTACAGTATCTGGAAGCTGACAGTTTTATGTGAATTCTGTGTGTAGCGTGTAGAATTTATTATTTTGTAATTGAGGACCGACTCATTTGTAATTATTTGAGTTTGGTATATATGAAGAAATGTTTTCCTTATTGTAATATGTACTATGAAGATTGAGATGCGAATATATGCATGAAGTGAAGAAAAGAGCTAATTCAGTGATGAAGGAAGACTTGTGAGTACAGAGATCTGGAATTGTGATCTTGTGTAGCAGAGAGTGCGGTTTTGGCACAGTGTGAAGGAGGTAATATATTTCATATTATTATGTTGAATAATTCTAAGATCTTTTGGACAATGGGTTCAGAGATCTTGCCTTGAAGCTGTTTGGGCAGTGGGTCCTTCTGTCTTCCATAAACTCTTAACCGGGTTAGAATCTTTTAACAGGGATTCAAAATCTCCTAATAGGGATTTATATGTACTGAATGTATTTCATAAGACTCCTAACAGGGTCCATCCTCTAACAAGGAACTTTCATATTAGTGCATCATTTTGTGGGCATCATTCCCACCGGGGTTTACTCTTTTCAAGAGGTTCCCTAGTCAACATATCTTGTGTTATTGTGCAATTGTGTATGATTATCTTTCTATGGTTGATCAGTACATTGATTATATTATTTAAAGTAGTTGAATGGATAAATTATCAGATAATTTATTCACCCCCCCCCTCTCAGTTATCTTGGGGATCTTTACTTTCTAATAATTGGTATCAGAGCAGCAGGTTCTTGAAAGAAAAGTTTAACAACTTAAGGAGATCCATGGCGAATTTTAGAAAAGAAAGCCCTAAGTTTGATGGAGTAAATTTTGACAGCTAGAAAGAAAAGATGAATACACATCTGTTGTGTTTAGGACCAAGTTATTGGTTGATTACAAAGAATGATAAGACTATCATTGAGGAAGACAATCTAGAGGCAGGAACTAAAGATGAACTAGATCTATTCATGTGTAACATACTTGCAAGAGAAGCACTTTTGTCAGCACTACCGG
This sequence comes from Chamaecyparis obtusa, assembly GCA_027943335.1. Classification (NCBI taxonomy): domain Eukaryota; kingdom Viridiplantae; phylum Streptophyta; class Pinopsida; order Cupressales; family Cupressaceae; genus Chamaecyparis; species Chamaecyparis obtusa. The sequence continues at coordinate 22,392 of BSBK01008030.1, forward strand.
AGAATGAATATAGTTAGGTAAGATGTTTGAAAACATCTCATGCAATTTGGAAAGCTTTACATTCTACTTTTGAAGGTGATGAACATGCAAAGAAGGCTAGATTACATAATTGGATTTGTGCATTTGAAGATATCAGAATGATGGAAGATGAATCTATTAGAAGCTATATTGGTAGGATGTCTGAGATTGTAACAGGAATAAAGTCTTGTGGAGGTGATAAGACAGAGAATGAAGTGATATGGAAAATTCTGAGAACTTTGACACCAGTATTCAAGCAGACAATGCAGATGATTGAACAAGTGATACCTTGTACATCGAACTTTTCAAGAGAGACTCTTCTTGGAAGATTAGAAATAGCAGAGATGAACTTGAAATTATCAGGAGAGCTACCTAGAATGGAAACAACATTCAGTGCTCTTAACATTAGACCTACAAGAAGTACTAGTGTGAATGGAGATTATGCCAGCAGTAGCAAATCTGAGGAAGATAAGAAGATTGAAGAAGGTATTGCATTACTTGTAAAAAGAGAACCAGATGGTAAGAAAATCTTTAAATGTTGGACTTGTCAAGAATATGGTCATTTTGCATCTAAATGTCCTAAAAGAGTTAAGAAGTATAGAAGCAACTTTAAACCTAGGAGATCTAAAGAATGTTATTATGCAAATGATGAAGATCTTGAAGCAGGAATTGAAAAACATTTAAGTGACAGTGATAATGATAACTTTGAGGAAATAGGATTTGTAGCAATTAAAGAAGAAAGTTTTGAATCTAATAAAAGGGAAGAAAAAACATTAGTTTCACAAGTTGAAAAGAAATCTGATTGGATTATAGACAGTGGTTGTTCACATCATATGACTGGAGATAAAAGAAAGTTTGTTAAGTTAGATAATTATGATGGAGGAATTGTTAGGGTTGGTAACAATGCACCTTGTTTGATTAAGGGTATAGGATCTATTACTCTTGATGGAAAGACTAACATTAATGATGTTTACTTTGTTGATGGACTGAGACATAATCTACTAAGCGTTGGACAATTGGTTGATAAGGGTTATCAAGTTTGGTTTTCTGAGAAAACTTGTGTGATAAAAGATAAAGATGGAAATCTGATTGGAAAAGGATCCAGAACCAGAGGTAATGTATTTTAGTTGAATCCTACTGAGATGACATGTTTGATAACTAAGATTGATGACAGTTGGTTATGGCATAAAAGGTTTTGTCATATAAACTTTGATAATATTGTCAAGGTGAGCACTACACTTGTGGTAAGAGATTTACCTAGAATTATGAAACCTACTAACATGATTTGCAAAGAATGTATGATGGCAAAGCAGAAAAAGAGTTCATTTCCCAACAAGAAGTTCACATCGACAGAGAAGCTAGAGATTGTTCATACAGACTTGAGTGGTCCTACTAGGACTAGAGGATTCTATGGAGAAAGGTATTTTATGATTCTTGTTGATGATTTTACAAGAATGATGTGGATTGCATTTTTGAAAGAAAAATCTGAAGCAATTGATAAATTTAAGATCATGAAAAGCAAAATTGAGAATGAATCTGGAATGAAGATTAAGTGTCTAAGATTTGATAGAGGTGGTGAATTTACATCTAGAGAGTTTAACACCTTTTGTGAAATGAATGGTATTAAGAGACAACTTTCAGCCCCTAGAACACCAGAACAAAATGGTATTGCAGAAAGAAGGAACAGGTCAATAACTAAAGCAGAAAGAGCTACGTTGTTTGAAAATGATTTGGCTAAGACTTTTTGGAGAGAAGTAGTGAACACAACAGTATACACTATGAACAAAGTACAAATCAAAGTAGATACAAACAAGACACCTTATGAATTATGGTTTGGACATACACCCTCAGTTAAGTATTTTAGAATTTTTGGAAGTAAATGTTATATAAAGAGAGATGATGATATAGGAAAGTTTGATCCTAGAAGTGACGAAGGAATATTTCTTGGATATTCTTTAAAAAGAAAATCATATAGATGTTATAACAAAAGAACTAAGACTATTGTTGAAAGTGCAAATGTAAAATTTGATGAGAAGTTTAAAATTTAGGAAAGAATGCTTGATTATGAATCTGATGGAGAAGCACAACCTCAGCCTAACATTGAAAATGCAGAATTATTTTTTGAAACTAACAGTGATTTGTTGAATGAAAGTCATACTGAAGAAAATAGAGAAGAAAATAGAGAAGAAAACAGAGAAGAACGCAGAGAAGAATCTACAGTCGGAACAAGATCAGTAACTATGACACCTAACAGGTATACTTCAAGACATCACCTTGTTGAGCAAGTTATTGGAAGTTTAGATAGAGGAGTTTTGACTTGAAATAAGGTACATTTATGTTTGATTTCTCAAATTGAACCTAAGACTACTAATGAAGCTTGTGAAGATGAACATTGGATTAATGCTATGAAAGAAGAACTAGAGCATATTGAAAAAAACAAGACATGGGAATTGGTCCCTAGACCTAAAGACAAGAATGTGATTGGAACAAAGTGAGTATTCAGAAACAAGATGAATGAACAAGGAGAAGTGATAAGAAACAAAGCAAGATTGGTATGTAAAGGATATTCACAACAAGAAGGAATTGACTATGAAGAAACTTTTGCACCTGTGGCCAGAGTTGAAGCAGTGAGAATGTTTCTAGCATATGCAACTTACAAGAAATTTAGAGTGTATCAGATGGATGTGAAGTTAGCATTTTTGAATGGTGAATTGGAAGAAGAAGTCTACATTGAGCAGCTTGAAGGTTTTCCTTTGACACAAGAAGGAGATATGGTATGTAAGTTAAAGAAAGCTTTATATGGATTAAAACAAGCACCTAGAACCTGGTATGCAAGATTGGATAAGTATTTATTGAAATTGGGATTTATAAAAGGAACAACAGATAGTAACTTATAAACAAAAGAAATTGAGAATGGTTTGTTGGTTATAGTTATATTTGTTGATGATATTATCTTTGGAGGAGAAGATGAAGCTAGTGACAAATTTGCAGATGAAATGAAGACTGAATTTGAGATGAGCATGATTGGAGAAATGAAATATTTTTTGAGATTACAGATAACACAAAGCAAGGAAGGTATATTTGTAAGCCAGACTAAGTATTTGAATGACTTATTGAAAATATTTGGAATGGAAGATTCTAAACCTATTGGAACACCTATGGTAACCGGACATAAGTTATCTAGCAAAGATGAGACACCAGCAGTTGAGCAGAAAAAGTACAGATCTATGATTGGAGGATTGCAGTACTTGACACATACAAGACCTGATATAGCACATTCAGTGGGGATTGTAGCAAGATTTCAAGCAGAACCTAGAGAATCACATTATGTAGCAATAAAAAGTATACTGAGATATCTGAAAGGAACAATGGATTATGGATTATGGTATGAGAATTCTGATGATTTTATTTTATGTGCCTATACTGATGCAGATTGGGGAGGTAGCGTTGATGACAAGAAAAACACCAGTGGTGGAGCCTTTTTTCTTGGAGGAAAATTGGTCTCTTGGCTAAGTAAGAAGCAGAATTGTACTTCACAAAGCACAACAGAAGCAGAATATGTTGTAGCAACAAATAATTGTAATTAGATTATTTGGATGAAGCAGATGTTGAAGGATATTGGAATAAAGTTTGATGAGCTTGTTGTTATACATTGTGATAACACCAGTACAGTGAGTATGTCAAAAAATCCTATTTTACATTCTAAGACTAAACATATTGAGATCAAGTATCATGTTGTAAGAGAGAAAGTTGTAGAAAAAAAGTAAGATTGGAGTACATAAGTACAAAGGAGCAGATAGCAGATATATTTACAAAGCCTTTACCTAAGGATACATTTGTGTATCTGAGAGGTATGCTTGGGGTTATGCCCCAACCTATTTTTGAGAATTGATGTAGATGATTGCATCCGTCCAGTGGTATATGAGCCCTATCTTTCTTCTGAATTGGATGTTGGAACTTCCTCTATGGGGGAGTTTATGAGTTGAGTCATGAGGACTCTTGTTATTGTATTTTTATGAAAAGTGTCTTTTGACATTAAGTTGTTGTTGACTTAGTGATGGAATTTTTGTCATTGATGTCAATGGGGGAGAGATATACATGAAAAACATTGTGGATTTTATGAGAGAGCTGAATAGGAAAATGAAGCAAGATTAAACGAAGCAAGATTTAATTCGATATTTTGCAGTGATGTTGCAGCATTGGATTTTTGGAACATTGGATGTTTTTCATCTATGTTTCCATCAATGCCAATGGGCGAGATTGTTAGGAATGAATGCAAAGTATTTTGGCAGTCATTCTGTAGCTGTTGTTGTTGCATTCATGACTTGGATTGTCATTGATGTCAACACAGTGATATTCTGGATATTAGCAGGAAAGTAGGTATAGTTTTGTTTTGCACACATGTTGTATTATAGATTGTCTTTTATGCAGTTGATGGTATGTTCTTTGGTGTATTATTAACCTATGGTTAATAGCACAAAAAGAAATTCATTCATTTGTGAGAGTTATGAGCATTTTGGTGAAAGCAGTGTTTAGACAGTGTTTCTGTGAAGCGATGTTCAGAAATCGAAGGATATCTCTTAGCTAGGATGGAATCTAATTTTGCGCAGTTAAAGGGATGTTGGAGACTCATTAATGATAATGTGGTTCATAGCAAAAACTTTGAGGATATGTTTGGAGAAAGTTACAGTATCTAGAAGCTGACGGTTTTATGTGAATTTTGTGTGTAGCATGTAGAATTTATTATTTTGTAATTGAGGACTGACTCATTTATAATTATTTGAGTTTGGTATATAAGAAGGAATGTTTTCCTTGTTGTAATGTGTACTATGAAGATTGAGATGTGAATATATGCATGAAGTGAAGAAAAGAGCTAATTCAGTGATGAAGGAAGACTTGTGAGTACAAAGATCTAGAATTGTGATCTTGTGTAGCAGAGAGTGCGGTTTTGGCACAGTGTGAAGGAGGTAATATATTTCATATTATTCTATTAAATAATTCTAAGATATTTTGGATAGTGGGTTCAGAGATCTTGCCTTGAAGCTGTTTGGGCAATGGGTCCTTCTGTCTTCCATAAACTCTTAACCGGGTTAGAATCTTTTAACAGGGATTCAAAATCTCCTAATAGGGATTTATATGTACTGAATGTATTTCATAAGAATCCTAACAAGGTCCATCCTCTAACAAGGAACTTTCATATTAGTGCATTATTTTGTGGGCATCATTCCCACCGGGGTTTACTCTTTTCAAGAGGTTCCCTAGTCAACATATCTTGTGTTATTGTGCAATTGTGTATGATTATCTTTCTATGGTTGATCAGTACATTGATTATATTATTTAAAGCAGTTGAATGGATAAATTATCAGATAACTAATTCACCCCCCCTCTCAGTTATCTTGGGGATCTTTACTTTCTAACACCATGAAGGCTCACAATCTGATCATAATTCCCTAGGTAACAGTACCATTCAAAAGGTGGTGCCAACTCTTTCTAGCATCTCCTGGCGTGAAAACATGACACATTACCTTGCAACACCAGCCAACAGTCATCTCCATCAACTTCCCCACCCACAAATGTCCTGAGAATTAAATTCCTAAGCTACTCGATGTCGTGCATGGCTGAAAGAATGCAAAACCCTAGCAAAACCAGCAGAGATCATTTGAATTTTTTTAAATATAACAGATAGCGGCAAAATTAAAACATCATCGTCAATGAGAAACCCCTCCTGGTAGATGAAAGGCTGCGATGCACTGAGAAAACAACTTAAAATCCCCTTGACAAGTCAAATGCCACTGTGGAAGTCAGCATCTAATGAAACATGAGCAAATCAGCACATCTGATAGACTTGGACCCATGACCTGCAGAAAGAGCATCATACAATTGTCGCTATACCATGATGCTAAAAGTCAAGCATCTTGGATCCTCGGTATAATGAAAACTGCCAAATCAAACCAGATGTTAAGCTCTTTAGAAATCCCTGACCCTACAGACCCACTGACAACTGCCACGTAGCATACCAACCAGCCAATCACAAGCTGCCAAATGAGACATGTCACATTCCCTTCTGACAATAGGACCCACGACAGACTAAGATCTCATCGGAGGGTTGTCGCAATATTGTAAGGGCTTGGAAGATCCCTTGCGATCAAGTGACAACCGTAGATCTTTAGTCTACTGACATCCCTACAGATACTCTGACACGGTCCTACCAATAGAGCCTAGCTGTCGTCTGACTGACCAATGAAGAAAGAGCACGTCAGAGACTGAGGAGCCACCTGACAAAGCTCGGAGATAAAGTAAGATCAACGACGGGTGCATGATCTCATGTGTTAAAAAAGCTCCTTCAGATCATGCACCAACTATTAGATCATTGTCGACTGACAACCCGGCAGGCCCGCGCTGACATGGCACCACATCACCAACCCTGACTAATCAGGAGTCTTACACCTTAGCAATATTTGACAACGAACCCACCTGAAAAAACCCTCACAATAAGCAAGATCAATGGTTGTCGCATGATCGTAAGGAATATTTTGGGCCCTTGCGATCATGCGACCACCGTTGGATTGAAAGGAAAGGCAGCCCGCTGGGCCCCTGTTGACCTGTCTCCACATCACCGCCCTAACCAATCAAGAATGAGAACCTCTAACAAAACTAAAAATGGACCCACAATTCTTTTCCTTTATCAGACGGTTGTTGTTATACCGCAATCTTAAAAAGACATCAACTTTCCTTAGCGGTGTAGCGACAACCACAAGATCTTGTCGAATGTTAACCTTTGAAGATGAAGAATGGGCCTGCTAAGATAGGTGTCATCCTGTCGCATGGTCGCAAGGGCTCAAAAGATTCCTTGCGAACATGCGACAACCACAAGTTTTAAAGGGGTAAACTTAAGAAATATTTGCCAGAGAACTTAGGCCTTTGTAGGAAATATTAATAGGGGCCCCGCCCAACGACTTAGAGGTATAACATGAAGGTGGTTAATTTTTTGCACATGCATTTTAGAATTTTAAGTGGCCCGAAAAGGTAATGGAAAAATAGAATAGGACCTAGGGTTTTTTAGGGTTTTTTGCAGCAACGGCTAGATTTTCAAAAAAATACTTGCAGGCCACAGGGCTTAAAACATTTGCAGAGACCAGACGACAAGGCAGAAGCTCATAAAATTTTTTGAGGGCGTTCAACATGGTAAAATGAAGCTTTAGCTTGAACTGCGACCAAAAATGCATATAATAGGGAATTTTGGGTAATATTTTGGCGATTTCTGCTGGATGTCAGCCTGCTAGACATAGATCAGTGGCCTTGATAGTTCATTGGGCATGGGGTCACTACAAGAATACAAAAATTTGACAGAGACAAACTGGGACTAGAGAGACAGACTTGTGCACGAGCACTTCTTGAAGTGTAGGAAACTAACCTAGAAAATAGGGAAACAAAGCGGAAAACATATATTTACAAGAATTTACAGAGAGGGATTAACCTCAAAGCAGGGCTTCAAGTGGAATCAATTTACTAAGATAGGCAAGGGAACTCCTTCAAGATTTAATATCTGGAAAGCATTAGATCCCTTGCATTTGTGATAACAAATGGTCCACCCCAAAATGAATCAAATTTGGTATGTCTGCCAGGCTTGGATCTGAACTCATCCCACTTAAGGACTACATCCCCAACCTTGAAATTTCTAGCCCTAACTCTTTTATCAAAGCTCCTCTTTGTCTGGATCTAATGGAACTCCATATCCTGCATTGATTTGTCTCTGATCTCTTCCAACTCCATCAACTGAGCATATCTGATCTACAAGGGATCCTGCTCTTCAAATAGGGCATACTGAGTAGCCAAGTCCAGAGCTGGCAATTCAACTGAGATAGACAACTTGGCCTCTCTGCCATATACTAGCATATAAGGAGAATTACCAATTATTTTCTTTGGGGTAATTCTATCTAACCACACTGCAGACCTGAGCTTAGTATGCCAATCTCTCTAATTTTCTTGAAGAGTCTTCTTGATTATCCTAATCAAGTTCTTATTGGTGGATTATGCTAAGCCATTGCCCTGAGGGTAATAATTTGAACTTGTATTCAGATAGATACCATTCTTGACTGCCCACTCTGAGACTTTGAGGCCTGTGAATGCCAATGCATTATCTAAAATTATGGAGTTTGGAGTGCCAAACCTATGAATTATATCATCATAAAAACTTAAGACAACACTCTCATTTGATTCTTTTAATGCAACTGCCTCTGTCCATCTGGTGAAGTAATCTGTTGTAGTGATTATCCATTTATGGCCTGCACTAGATGGAGGATTGATCATACCAATGAAGTCTATGCCCCACTTCATGAAAGGTTGCTTTGTTCTGACTGGTTGTAGGGGCAAGGCTGCAAGCCTTTCTTTTCCTACAAACATGGCACACTTGATGCATTTTCTCACATACTCATGGCTATCCTTGAAGATAGATGGCCAGTAGTATCCAACCCTCATGATTTTAAAAGCAATAGTTGTAGGAGAGAAATGACCACCAACAGGTCCATCATGAAACTCAAATAGGACATCTCCTATCTTTTCTGAATCAATGCATCTTAAAAGGACACCACTATGATCCTTTCTAAAAAGAACTTCATCTATCAACACAAAAGAAATAGATTGTAACCTGTAATACCTCCTTTTTGTTGAGTCTAGACCTGCAGGACATTGTCCTGTCTTCAAGTAATTGATCATATTAGGCAACCAACTTGTTGCCTTAGCTTGTTCTTCTGTAGAATGCACAACCAAAGATGCATCCATTTGCTCTAATTTCTTTGAACTTTCATCTAATGCCAAATGTTCACAAAGACCTCTTCCTCTAACCAGCTTGGTAGTTCGAATATCTATGTCATATTCCATCACCTTGGTGATCCAACCAGCTCTTTTCTCATTTAGGTCCTTGGAAAGCAAAAATTCTTTGACACTTGGATGAGTAACTTTCAAGTGTACCTTGCTATGGGTCAATAGATATCTGAACTTCTTAAGGCTCTTTACCATAGCAAGTTCATGTTTTTCTACAAAAGAGTATCTCTGTTCATACTCTTCTAAACCTTTACTAAAGAAAGCAATAGGCTGCTCCAATCCATCTGAATTTTCTTGGGTCAACATTGTAGATATAGCATCATGACCTCCATAAGCATAAAGGATGAAATCCTTATTGAAATTTGGGTTTAGCAGGGCAGGAGCTTCTATTAAGGCCTCTTTGATAGCTTGGAAATTGGCTCTTCCTTCTTTAGTCCAGCTAAAAGCTGAATTCTTTTTCAACATGGCTGTCAAAGGCTTTAGTAAATCTGCAATGTTAGGCAAGAACCTCCTAACAAAATTAATATTTCCTATGAAAGATTGGAGACTTTTCTTATGATGTGGCAATGGTAGCTCTAGGATAGCTACAATTCTCTCAGGATCTACTGTGATCCCTTCTTTGGATACTAGATATCCCAATAATTTTCCTTCATGAACTGCAAACACACATTTCTTGGGATTAAGAGATATCCCAAATTCTCTACACCTTTCAAAGATCTGCCTCAAATGTTTGATGTGATCTACTGCATGCTTTGAATATATAGTTATGTCATCTAAGTAGACTAGTACACACTTGTACATGAGGCTCTTAAAGGCCATATCCATTATCTTTTGAAATGTAGCACCTGCATTTGAGAAACCAAAGGGCATCTTTTGATAAGCCATGGTTCCCTACTTGGTTGTAAATACAGTCTTGTATTGATCTTCTTCATTCACTAAGATCTGATTATATCCTGAATAGCCATCCAATAATGAAAATCTCTCAGATCTAGAGACACATTGTAAGATTTGTTCCATAGAGGGTAGTGGATGGCAGTCCTTTAATGAAGCTTTGTTAAGATCCCTGAAGTCAACACATAACCTCAGCTCCCCATTCTTCTTCCTGATAGGAACAAGGTTGGAAACCCAACTAGTATGCTTAATGGGGTAGATGATACCACTTTCTATCAATTTGAGCACTTCTTTATGCATAAGTGGCTCCAGCTTAGGATTAACAGGCCTTGGATTTTGCCTCACTGGTTTGGCATTAGGTTCTAATTCAATAGTGTGTTGGGCAAGGGCAGGATCAAAACCTTTGAGGTCCTCATATTTCCATGCAAAAACATCACTGAATTCTTTGAATAACTAAGTGTAAGCTTGCTTCTCCAATTCAGTGTTTACCTTTCCAAATTGTAAGCTCTTACCTGGTTCCAACTCTAGTTCAACACAATGTTCTTGTTGGACTACCAGGCCAGCTTTATTTTTCTTGACTTCATAATCCTTGTTGAAGATAGCTTCCAAGGTAACAAGACCTCTAGGCATCTTATTGGACTTTAGTTGTATTACCTGATCACCATAGTTTTGTGATAGCCTATCTTGATTGTGTTCTGAAAAGACATCTTCTTCAAATAAGAATTGCAAAATTTGTTCATCATTGTCAAACACTTGCCAATTGACATCATTATCAAGGATAGAGGGTCTGACAATCACTTTGATATGCTGTTGATCCATTTATTTTGAAATGTTATTTGGAATATCATACTGAGATCCAACAACGGCTAACCTATCTGCATTTTGATTTAGTTTCCTAGGGATAGCAACAATATTGAAAGCACAAAAATCTTTAATTGCATCCCAAACTCTATGTTTGTATGCTCTCAAGGTGTCATTCTTGGTTCCACTTACCCCTCTCACTTGGCTGACAACTAACTCACTGTCACCATAAACTTTTAAGGCCTTAAGCCCTCTTTTTTAGCCCACTCTAGCCCATTGACTAGACTTTCATACTCTACAGTATTGCTAGTGCAGGAGAAACTAAATCTAAAGGTAGTATAATACCTTTCTCCTTTTGGGGACACTAGCATAGCACCTCCACCAGAACCATGTCTACTTCTAGCCCCATCAAAAATAGTTCCCAAACCTAATTGCTCTGATCCTCTGAATTAGTGTCCTCTCTGAGAAGGCTTGGCTCTATGGATCCACTTTATTGTATCAAATAACTTCCCAAACCAAAATCCCAAACAATATTTTCTTGGACCTCTGAAGCTCTTTCATCTAGAAGAATATCAGGGATACTTTCTATCTTTGTGCTTGCTTCACTAATGGTTTGGAAGTCACTGTTATCAAATATGGGGCAGTTTACATTAATGGTATTTGACACATATGGCTCTATATGGTGTGCTGCCAATGGTTCTGACTTAATGGTGACCTTGGTCCCATACCTTGTATGAAAAAGAATGTGAGACCAATCAGAAGATAGGTAACCTCCTATCTTGGTTGTAAACTCCCTTGATAGACATATAGCAATTAATGCAGGGAGATCTATGATATATATATCAAGGAGGATGGAAAAATTAGGATTAGCATGAAGGATTAGATTGGTATCCTTGGCCACACCTATAGTATTGACTAAGGATCCATCAAGTTGGGTAACCTTCTTTTTGAAGGGCTCATACTTTAGTCCTAATTGGTCAGCTACTTTCTTGGGCATTACAGTGCTAGTAGCTCCACTATCTACCATACAATTATGTACTAAAAATTTTCCAATAATTAGACATACATAAAAGGGAGGTGGCTTTGAGTTCCTACCTTGTGTGGCATTTCCTTTGGAGTTGCTACTTGGAGCCTCCTTTTCTTGATTAGTGTTAACCAACAGTAGCTTTGCAGCTTCTTTTGTAGGTTGAGGAGTTGTCACTTCTGTCATGGCCTTCTTCAAGATTTCAGGTTGTCCTGGAAGAGCCAAAGAGTCCCACATAGACATGGTGACATTCACCTTCTTCATGTTGTCTACAATGTTATAAGGTGTCACAGTGTGTACTCTTTGTTTTGCCTTTACTATGATGGGCTCCACTTCTTTAGACTATTGGCCTTCTTTGCTTGTGATGATAGGAGCCTCCTTAGGTGTGATGGGATCAGCTTGCTGTAGTGGCTCTGTAGATGTAGTGGCTTTGGCATTGGAATCTACCCTCTCCATGTCTTGAGCTCTTCTCTTTGCTCTTGTATAAGCGACAAAAGCAACTTCATCATTGATTCCATTGAAGTCTGGTTGCTCCTAATTAAAGAGAGCAGTCTCATGCTCTTGTGATTCTTGTTGAGGCACTGACCCACTGGATGAAACCTCTGATTGAGCTTGGGAGGCATTTTGAACCATTAAAGCTTGGTTCATCCATCCATTTGAACATGTAGCCTGATTATGAGGCTGATTACAAGGAAAGCACCATTCATTTTCCATAGCCATATTATTTTGACTAGGAACCATATCCCTCACTAGATTTGTAGAATTGAGAGGTGCAGGATTATATGGTTGGAATGGTCTCTGATTGAAGCTTTGTCTTTGTCCTTGATAGCCTCCTTGGTATGGTGGCCTATTTTGTTGATAAGGTTGTCCTTGATTCTGATATTGTTGATTAGGACCTTGGCCTTGTGGCTGAAAGGATGGTTTGATTCCTTGACCTTGCTTCTTTAAATTTGTGACCTCTTTAGTCAAGGTCTACAACAAATTTGTCATTTCTTGCTTACTGCTTTCTTGAGTGTTCTTTATCTCTTGTAACTCTTGAGAGAAACTAGCTGTTAGCTCTTGACCGCTAGTGCTAGCCCGAGGTGCTAATATGGTGGGAATAGGGGTAAATGGGGGTACTTGTGCCGGTGCAATGGGTTGAAGGCTAGGAAAAATAGGCATTGGTGGCCTTCTAGTAATCATGCTTGCTTGAATTAAATAATTTTCAGCCCTGACAGCTATGTCAAAAGCCTGGGGTAAAGAAGTACCACCCATAGACTGGATCATGACAAAAATTTGACCATTTAAACTTTGCAAGTAATATAGGAAAGCATGGTCAGCTGATGGCCTTACTAATACTGGAATTCTATTCCATGTTTTGAGGAATCTACTATTGTAATCTATCTTGAGGGTCTCTCTTAATGGTTGTCAACTGCTCAACCAGAGACAAGTTATCTGATTTATCCTCAAAATGCTTAATTAATGCATCCCCTAACTCATCCCATGAAGTAATAGAACCAAAAGTTAGAGTTCTAAACCATTTAAGAGCCTTACCTTTTAGAGAGGCTGCTAATAATTTTGTGGCCACATCTTCTTGAGTTATGTTGTGTATGTTGCATATGGTGGTCACATCTCTTATGTGTTCAAAAGTAGTTGTTTGCCCTTCACCAGTGAAATCAGGTATACTCTTTAGTGCCACCAAGGGCACATCATGATGTTGAGAAAAGGCCAATGGACTTCCTTAGTTGAATGGTGCAAAGGCAAACTGTCTAGCCATTACAGAAGTTGGAATGTGAAGATTAACAACTATGTGAGCTGTATTTGTTGTTTGATTTAAATCCTCTTCTAGATCTCTAGTTAGAGATCTGCCTCTTCTTTTGGAATGGAAGGGAAAACGTCTCCTTTCTGAGGTATCATGAGGTGTTGATTGAACTCTCCTTGCAGGGGATGTTCTTTGAGTTGACCTACCTTTGTGACTTCTTCTTGAGGGCAACTCTAAAAATTTAGTGGGCTTTGAGCTCCTAGTCTCAATCTTTCTCATAAACCTTAAACAAGGTTGGCCTAGATCTTTGAAATCAGTGGAGTCACCAGATATACTTGATAGAACACCCTCTAAAGGTCTATGTTATGCAATCTGTATATTAGAGATGACATAATCTTCAAACAATAATTTCTTTTGTAGTCCCACCAGGCGTGCTAGAATTGTTATACACTAAGTTTGCACCCTTGTTTCAAGCTCTCGTAGTCTTGATAACCTAGTATAACATGGGAATCATCTCCAGGTGTGGGACCTATGCTAACTGAGATGAGACCTCCAGGTTCTAGGCTGGTTCCTCTTGGATAATCACCTTAATTTGCTTCTAGTCATGAAAAAGTAAATCTTTTGAGGGAAAGGGATGGAAGGAGTGCTTGAAAGGGAAATGCTTGAAAGCAAACTACCCACTAGGTGATACACCGAAATTAGGGTTTGGATCTTAGTATAGAGGATGAAAATAATGAACAACTCAGGTCTAGGAGATCACAACTCACTAAATAGGCTTGCATAAGTGTTTCATAGGAGGGCCTAAACATAAGACACAACCTATGACCTGCAAACAAACATTCACCTCTATAACTCGGTATAGGAATGAGATAGATAGTCAGGGGGTTGAGGTATACCCACAAGAGCATTCAAATCAAATCACCCACAATAATACACAAAATTGCAGAAAGAGAGAGGGATTAGGAACCCTAAGATACCACCAAAAACATCATATACTTTGATTCAATAAGAGATAATTTAGACAAGGAAGCATAGGGACATGAAAGATTGTCACGAAATACCTCTGCAATATCTAAATCATCAATGAAAGATTTACAATTGTATAAGCCAGAGGGTAGAAATGATACCATAGATGACCCTTAAGAAAAGTGAAATTCTTTTACAATTGTCCAACTCTGAGCACTAAGGCTCCAAAAAATAACTATATACAACTCAACTGCATGTAGACAGGAGTCAAAACTAACCTAACTAGGGTTACATAGGTATAGCAATACAACATCAAACCCTAGGTACACTGATTACCTATTATGAAAATCTCTGAGAACACCGGTGATCAAATCATATCTTTCTTTGCGTGTTGATCCTGTACTGAGCCCTCCTATAGACACAACAACCTCAACTCATCTACCCACCTGCAACTCCACTAAGCCATGAAGGCTCACAATCTAATCATAATTCCTTGGGTAACAGTACCATTCAAAAGGTGGCACCAACTCTTTCTAGCGTCTCCTGGTGTGAAAATGCGGCACAGTACCCTACAATGCCAGCCAACAATCATCTCCATCAACTTCCCCACCCACAAATGTCCTGAGAATTAAATTCCTAAGCTACTTGACGTCGTGCATGGCCAAAAGAACACAAAATCCTAGCAAAACCAGCAGAGATCATTTGAATTTTTTGAAATATAACGAATAGCGGCAAAATTAAAACATCACCGTTGATGAGAAACCCCTCCCGGTAGATGAACGGCTGCGATGCACTGAGAAAACAACTTAAAATCCCCCTGACAAGTCAAATGAAACTGTGGAAGTCAGCAGCCAATGAAACGCAAGCAAATTAGCACATCTAACAGACTTGGACCCACGACCTGCAAAAAGAGCATTAGACGATTGTCGCTATACTGTGATGCTAAAAGTTGAGCATCTTGGATCCCCGGTATAACGACAATCGCCAGATCAAACCAGATGTTAAGCTCTTTAGAAATCCCTGACCCCATGGACCCACTAACAACCACCACGTAGCATACCAACTAGCTAATCACAAGCTACCAAACAAGACACATCACATTCCCTTCTGACAACAGGACCCGTGGCAGACTAAGATCTCATCGAACGGTTGTCGCAAGATTGCAAGGGCTTGGAAGATCCCTTGCAATCAAGCGACAACCATAGATCTTTAGTCTACTGACATCCCTATAGATACTCTGACACGGTCCTACCAATAGAGTCCAGCTATCGTCTGACCGACCAATGAAGAAAGAGCACGTCAGAGACCGAGGACCCACCTGACAAAGCTCGAAGATAAAGTAAGATCAATGGCAGGCGCATGATCTCATGTGTTAGAAAAGCTCCTTCAGATCATGCACCAGCTATTAGATCATCGTCGACTGACAACCCGCCGGGCCCTCGCTGACATGGCACCACTTCACCAACCCTGACCAATCAGGAGTCTTACACCTTAGCAATATTTGACAACGGACCCACCTGACAGAACCCTGGCAACAAGCAAGATCAATAGTTGTCGCATGATCACAAGGAATATTCTGGGCCCTTGCGATCATGCAACTACCATTGGATTGAAAGGAAAGGTAGCCCGCTGGGCCCCTGCTAACTTGTCTCCACATCACCACCTTGACCAATCAGGAATGAGAACCTCTGACAGAACTGACAATGGACCCATAATTCTTTTCCTTCATCAGACGGTTGTCGTTATACCGCCGTCTTAAAAAGGCATCAACTTTCCTTAGTGGTGTAGTGACAGCCACAAGATCTTGCTGAGTGTTAACCTTTGAAGATGAAGAATGGGCCCACCGAGACAAGTGTCATCTTGTCACATGGTCGCAAGGGCTCAAAATATTCCTTGCGAACATGCGACAACCACAAGTTTTAAAGGGGTAAACTTAGGAAATATTTACCGGAGAACTTAGGCCTTTGTAGGAAATATTAAAAGGGGCCCCGCCTAATGACTTAGAGGTATAACATGAAGGTGGTCAATTTTTTGCACATGCATTTTAGAATTTTAAGTGGCCCAAAAAGGTAATGGAAAAATAGAATAGGACCTAGGGTTTTTTAAGGTTTTTTGCAGCAACGGCTAGATTTTCAAAAAATACTTGCAGGCCAGAGGGCTTAAAACATTTGTAGAGACCAGACGACAAGGCTCAAGCTCATAAAATTTTTTAAGGGCGTTCAACAGGGTAAAATGAAGCTTTAGCTTAACCTGCGACCAAAAATGCATAGAATAGGGAATTTTGGGTAACAATTATTTCTGCGCAAATAGTAAGGGGTTATGTGCAAACACTTTTCAGTGCTGCGCATTCATGTCAGATGAGAGAAATTTAGATAATGAGATTGTCAATAGGGTCAAACATGATATTGATAAGCTAATATTATCTATTGGCTTGGAATGTAGATCAATTGTGTCAAGATAGGTAACATCATAACATGGTCGCTAGTTAACCTTCCTGAGTGTAGATAATTGATAGAATTATCTGTTGATACATGTGATAAACATATGTTCGATTGATAAGATAGGATAGATAGATAGATCAGTTTGATCAAGATATGATAGTTTGATTTGTTGATGGCTTATGATAGGAGGACATTACTAATATTCTGATGTCGCGGGAGAGATATCCCGTGACTCAAAATATGAGGCCAACATTGTCCGAGACCGACAGGCTTCTAATTAGGTCCACAGGATTATATCATATCATTTATACACCCGAGATTTGGGTGAACTTGGGGATGTTGACTACGTTGGTGAAGAGATGGCACTCAGAGATGAGTATATTTCATCTCCCTACATGAGAGATGACTATTACATTATAGGATGTATATCGCATCTTTCAACTACCCATCATAGGAGAGCTGGTTCTGTATGATCGGCACAAAGGGTTGACTGAGTGTAGGGCAGTGTTTGGGGATGATGACATTGATGAGGCTGAGATCATTTGGGAAGACATGGTTGATTTCTATGAGCCACTTCCTATTGTTCTGGTTGGAGCTATCAGAGGCCGCGTCTGTCTAGATCAGAGATCACATGGCTTCGTAGTAGGATGGGATCAAACATTATAGAGGATGATGGATGAGGGGACCTATTTTACTTAGGGCATGTGCTTATTAGCTCATATGTATCATGATCTTCATCAAGTGGTGTACCAGAGGGGAGCCTCTTTATCAGCTAGTGTTACTTTACTCCATGTATGGGCATGTGAGCACATTGCGGTTACACAGCTGACAACCATGAGATTTCAAGGTGCAGGGCAGCCATATATATTTCTCTATGCATTTATCCAGTCTCAACGTAATCTTGGATGACTAGAGTTTTGGCATTATACATTTGATACCATAGATTCTATGATCTGGAGACCCTACCTTGGGTGTGAGCTGTGGGAGGACGAGCATCATTTCATATATTATTTTGAGTCTTGATGGTTGATAGGGAGGACTCCCTATATTATAGAGAGGAAGATGGTTAGCTGGGTCCTATGATAGTTTGGTAGGATCCAAGGGATGTCGCAAGGGGTGACAGAGTTTTCTCGTACCCATCAGGAGAGACGGGACTAGGGACCGATGGTGTCATTTGAGATTGCTCGTCAGAAGTTCTTAGACATGTCATTTCAGGCATGGTCTATGAGACAGGGGGTCATAGACCCAGGGATGATGATAGACTATGAGAGGCACCTTAGGGATCATCCATTCCCTAGATTGATTGATCCGGTAGAGAGGCCACCAGAGAGGGATGCTATGGAGAGATGTAGAGATAGGTGACGAGGTCGTGACCGGAGAGGCAGAGGTGATGATTATGGTGACAAAGGTGATGGTGGTGATGGTCCCAATGGAGGGAGGGGAGATAGAGATGGGCCTCAGATGAGAGGTAGAGGTGTGCAACAGTGGGGTTTGATGCCACCCCTTGCTAGACAGGTGCGATGCCAGCCACCTGCACAAATACCAGCATGTGCTATAGTATAGATACCAACAACTGCCCCTATACAGGTGGATCCTATGGTACATGCACAAGTACCTATACAAGTAGGATAGATACATGCCCCAACACAAGGTGAGGCAGATGATCTCCTAGACTAGGAGAGAGTGGTACAAGGTGGACTCATTTAGGATGACATACAAGATGAGTAGATGCTTGATATAGTAGGATAGGATATGCAGATGCCTAATGTTGGTAGACAAGAGGAGCAGGCAGACATGGATATCAGGGGCCAGGATCCCTATTTACAAAGAGATACAGTGGAGGAGGAGGATATAGATATTGATGCATTTCTAGTCAGATTAGCAATGACATAGGTACAGGTAGACCGTGTCCTTAGACTAGAGAGACATGTGGAGAGGTTGGAGAGTGAGGTTGCAGTGGTCAGACATGAGTGGGATGTCTCCATAGAGCGACTAGGGGAGGCCAAGACTTTAGTGGATGAGCTTGAGTTGATAGAGGCATTAGGACCACATGCAGATAGCTTACGTATGATGATGTGAGCTAGTATGAAGATCACCTGTTAGAAGGACACCTATAGACAAACTATTCCTAGAGATCAGTGGATTGAGAATTTCAGAGAGAGCTTGTATGTAGTCAGGACAGCTATGCATCATAGGCATAGACTGACTGATAGCGAAGGGGCATCATCACGTCCTCTGAGACCTCCCACAAGTTCAGGAGATCCAGCAGCACCAGGACTTATTGCATCACATAGACATTGACATGCTGAGTCTTGAGGTAGTGGCTCTTAGTTATATTATATACACTTGTAGCACCATTGTATCAACATTTTTTTATTATGTTTATGACTTGATGGACACACTGGGACACATTATCATTTTGTGAGATATCATCGGACATTTGGACATTTGATTTGTTTTTATGGACTTTTATATAATGGACTCTATATACATGATGATGCAGTTCTATTATGATTGCTTTGATGATTATATATATGTGCGTACTGACATATGCAGGATGTGATGATTTTCTTTGATATGCATAGTACTTATATTCTATAGTGAAAAATGGGCTACTTTCATTTGGATGCACAATGGTTAATGATCTAGCATTTAACAATGATGTTTAAATAAATGCATTGCCTAAATGGTTGTTTATGTAATACTATGTGTTTCTAATACAATGAATGAATGTCATTGATTTAATTAGATAAACAATGATAAATATGACAATGTAAATACTATACAATGAATGAACTATGAATAATGCATATAATGGATAACAAATAAATGACATGATCAATGAATATGAATGTAATGAATGAAACTGTACCATTTGAAATAACCTATAACATGATAAGTACAAGTGATCAGATAATAGCTATAATGAAATGTTACTTTAAATGATCAAAATAAGCATGTTAATATACAATGGTTACATACAAATGAACAAACCTAATAAAAATGACACATTTTTAATGAATTATGCAAAATGATGAAGTGTGATAATGCAGATGGAATATGCCAAAATGTTAAAATGCAAGATGATTTTTTTTTTTTGATACCCAAATGTCCTCAACTTAAATAACAATGTGTCCAACACGAGAAGAATGGACAAGGAAAACAAATGGACTTAGAAGCAAGATAACCTACCAAACCCTATAAAAGGAGCACTGATATGCAAAAGGATTCATCTAAATGTAATGCAAAATGAAATATGTAATGAATATATCCACAACTTCACGAAACATCTTAGAACTTCATTGTAATTAGAATTTAATTATCATCATTGAGCTCGTTATGTTGCAAGGAAATGCAAGCATCATGGTATAATTAAACCGAGATGACTTGAGCACCTCTTGCATGGAGTTTAATATAGCAAACTTGACAAGCATCAAGGTATAATTAAACTGAGATGACTTGAGTTTCATTTGCATAACAGATAAGGAATATTCTCCCCTCCATCGGGGAACAAATATTTGGAGTCGAGGTATGTGTGGCGTATCACCATTAATAACATATACATAACAACATGAATTATATGTGTTGATGCCTATTAGACTGATGAAGGCACTTACACACAGACACCCCAATTACTTGTTCCTTCAACTTCATTGGAAAATATCCCACAAACAACAATCAAATAAAGTAGCATGCCCCATCCTGACCATTCTAATCAATGACAAATGGGAGTTTTAAACTCATGTCAAAGATATCCAGGAATAGCATAGGAAACATGATAACAATGAAATCCATATATGAATGCATAATCTACAACAAATCATTCTAACATGTTGTTGGTGAACACATTTGTCTTCCAAGAAAACACCTACAAAATAACCCTAAAAAGCCCAAACAAGAAGACTCAATTAGCACCAACAGTTGGGTCACTTCGCTATTGAAAAGTGTAAGTGCCCTTTGAATTATTCAGGTACAGCTCCCCGTGTAAGATCTTCAATGAATCCCCTAAACTATTATCAAGAATGCTTTTATCCTGAAAACAATAAAGGTTTACAAACATCTAGTTGTAAACACATAATAGATGTGAAAGAAACCGCAAAACAAAGGAAAATGAACATAAGAAACTGACATACAAATCATTCTCTCACATCCACTAACTTAGGCTAAAGAGAAAATATGAAGAGAAAACATCTCCTTTCAATGAATGACTCAATCTGAAAACACAGTTCCAAGATCAGCCAAATGTATATTGCCAGTAGTATTGAAATTAATTACATTCAAAACACAACTACAATGTAATCCAAAGGAAACAATAATAAACCTACAAATTAATAGAGGTTTCCCTTGTTTATTCAGTACCAAAAACATGTGAGTTCGCAGATTCGAAATGCATACAACAATAACATTTAAGGAAATATGTCCCCTCTCCATGGAAAAATAGAAAACTAGAACAAACTCCTCGCTGTAGCACATAGTCTCCAGAAAGAGAAGTGGAATCCGGAACCCCCTTTTCTTCTAGCTTTTTAACTTTTATAGATCCCTCTGAAAAATCCGTCATCTTTCCTATTACCCTTCAGTTATTTGTAACTGATTTTTGAAAATAACTGACAGACCAAATAATATCCTCTCGACCTTTTGATCTTACTAAGAATAAATCATATCTTAAAATAAAATTAACTTCACTGTTGCTTGGTGATTTTGAAACTGGGCCCACCAATAGTTCATTATATTTGTATTCACTGCATGTATTGCTTATGAATCCACCTGTCCCTTTGTGTCACCTCTTTGATAGGACACCAATGATCAGTTTATCATGTGGCATGTAATGTTACATTCATTTTATCTTTGTGTCTTGCAGATGCCATCTACTCTTCCACATGGAAAGGATCTCAAGGCAATTGTCCCCATGGGTGCCTGTCTGCTCTTAGATCTCAAAATTAGTGCCTTAATAGATTATCGAGTGTTTCCTTTCAATTTGTGTTAAGACCATGTTCAAATGATGCAATTAAAAGAACATCTTTTCCAGACTTCCAATAACTCTGTATGCAAATTTGACATCTCCAAAAGCATCATACAGATCAGGGGAACAACTTCAAGTAATTCGAAATTGATATGCATGTGGATTTGAATTAAAAAGAAGAGAGTTTTATTCTAAATTTATCCCTGTTATTCAATTTTGGGCTGATGCTTCCTTGCAGGTTTGGGACATTTTTGATGATGATTTGCAACTTCCTTTAATTTCAATATCATCTATTTTTAATTGTATATGCAGACCATTCCTTTGGAGAATGTGATACAAAGGATGAACAGGGCTTTAGGCACGGTGGGAGCTGAAAAAGAGAGTGTGCCAATTTTGATAAAAGAAAACACCTCCTTTATTGTACACAACATTCACATCTTCATCGTTGAACCACCTTGTTTAGTGCATCTCAAACTATTACTTGATATTGTGATTATAAAGTTACGACCCTCAATGCTTTACTACCCAGCAAATCAATTGGAGAAGTCAAGTTGGAAGATTGAGCCATCGATGAATTGAGTAAAATAGAATTTTGAATTGTGCTTCTTGTTGTTTCTGAGAAAACCTATCGATCTTTCCATTAACAAAATCATAGATGGATTGCTGTGATTTTGCATTGCACCAACAGGGATACCAAGACCAGTGACCAAACTCACGGTACCCCAAATATTCTCCTTTAAATTATCTCACTATTTTATCATGGGTGCTATAACATTAGTTACCTCAAAGGCATTTTAAAACCAACATCATGAAAGTGGGGAAATTAAGTATTAAAACCATTAACCTCGGGTATATACTTTAAAATTCAACACCATTATATCACCTTTATGTATATTGGAATGTGTCCATGATGCAAATCGACGAATTTCTCCATTTACAAATTTAGGAACTATCTCATCGGGCTTAAAAGATGTTTGACAATGGCCTTCAAATTGGTGTTGATATCAAATTTGCACTCCACAACCACTTGTCTACCATGTAACTTTTATTTGTCTCAACCTCTGTCACTCTGGAGGCTAACTGTGATCGAACCAGTTTACCCATCTCAGTGTCCTACTGTGTTTGGAGGAATTCGAGCATGGGGATTTAGCACCTTGAAATGATACATAAGTTTCTAAAGCTACCTTATTCACGAACTCCTAAGCTCAATATCATCACAACTTCAATAGTAGTTACATTACCATCAAAATTGCAAGTGATTCCCAAACATCATCAAATAGTGGAACTCTAGGTTTAGATCCCAAATATGAAAAGAGTGGCATCTTTGGCAAAGGCTAAGCTTGAAGATTTGGGAAGCTACTCAGAAGATGGAGTGGTATACATTTTGGTACTTCAAAAACTGCGATGAAGAATTTGAGGATTAGCTCAGAATTAATTTGATACTGAGAATTGAGGAATTAATCTTAAATTTTTGAACTCTTGAACAACAAGCTATTGAACTAGATGAATTTTGAATCATTGAACCTATACTTTTAAATTTGATGAAACTGCATTTTTAAATTGTATATTTGGATCTATTTGAATTCTAGTCTAGAACAACTTGACCTTCCTTGAACCTTGTTAATTTACCTTTGAACCATTTGTACCAATTGAACCTGATGAACTTGGTGAACCTTCCTATGAAGCCATCTGAACTTGGATATGATGATCTTTGCATTTGTAGCATCTCTGAGCCACTAAGAACTGGAACTTAGAGTTGAAGCTTGAAGTTGAACTCCAACATTGACAACCAGTGAACCTACAAGATGAGCCATCTTGAACCACCTTGAACCATCATTCAAAGGAGTTCAAGACCCTAAAATGAAAATTTCATTACCGAGGTCTACATGGGTACCAACATGGGCTCTAACTGTGGGACTATTTTTGGCACAAAAATAGAGAACTCCAGCAATCTCTCAGAAAAGACAAGTGCCTTATCCATTGGGCGAATAGAGTCACTAAGAAAAGGAAAATCAGGAGTTGCTTGCACAAGGGCGGAGGGGAGCAGGGCAAAGCCAACTAGCCTAAACACCTAAACTACCAGCAAGTGTGAAGCTTGTACATTATTCCAACTAACACTACACACACCAAAAGAATATTTGCAATATATACAAAGGTAGGAAGAGAGCCTACCATAGGAACCGAAAGCAAGAAGAGGTCACATGAATCCATTTACCGACTGGGAGAAATAAGAGCCTTTCCACAACAACAAGACATATCTCCCTGGAGCAGCTCCAAACCAATGCCTACTAGTGACTTCTTCAATGTCGAACCTCAAGCTAAAGGCCCATATAAATATGCTAACCAAGCACTCCTTCCCAAACAACCATAATTCATCATAGCATTCTTCATCTTCAAATGATTTGTCCATAACATTCTTCAAACAAGGAAACATCTCAAATTGAAAAGAATAATATTCAGGAACTTCTTCCTTGGCCTCCAGACCACTGTCCACAATGGAACTATCCTTTCCATAATCATGAGCATCATGTTTTGTATTATCAAAAAGAGAAAATTCATCCAACATGGGATCAAACTTGTCATAAAAATTTTCTTCAACTCTATCAAGAATCGGTGCATCATCAACTATGCAAAACATCTGACCCTTTGTTTCCTCCAGTGCATCTTTAGATTTCACAACATTATTCTCAATAGATTCACACCCAAGAGGATAGAATAATGAATCACCAAGCAACCTCTTACAGTCTATTTGTTTTAAATTTATACCTGGACTGTTCAAAGAGGGATCTCCTTGTCCAAGAGGTGATAAAAATCTGCATATGATGTCTTCTTCTTCCTTATTGAAGAGAGTATCATACAATATTTCAATCGAGTTACCCACAGGTTGGGGGTTAACTTCAACATTTCCTCCTTCAACCAGAGTTTCAGCATGAGAAACCTTTTCAACCTGAAATCCTGCCTTATCATCACCACAAATTTTATCTTTAAACTGACAAGATTGTCCAGTGGACTGACCACCAATTTCACCCTGGGATAGATTACTTTCAACCTTCTCATTAAAAACAAAACATTCAAACTCCGGTAACATGTTACTATCAAATTTTTCATAAATAGGAACTTTCGAAGCAAGATGACTATCATCACTTTCAAATCTGAAACTTTCTAAATTAGGAGAGAAAAAGAATTTAGGAGTACCTTTATCTATGTTTCTCTAAGTGTCATCATGATCAACAAAGATTGCATAGTTGCAAGAGATAAAATAAGATGATATTACCAGAGGTTCTTCATCATCAACTCCCAGCTCTTCTTTCAGCCTTGCCACCTTTTCTTCATACTCCTTTAGATCCTTGAGTTTGTGGAATCATGCACAGAGACTTCTCCAATAAAGAGTGCTTGCACGATCATCTTCCAGACTGATATTTTCTCTAATAGCTTGAGAGATACTTTCTTTGAAACTGTGCAAGAACTCACCTAACACTTTGTCATGCATTGGATAAATTTCCATAAGAGTAGGATTAGGCCTTTTCTTGATCACGATCTTTCTAGTCTACATGATGAATTAGTAGAGTCACCAAGCCTGCATATACATATATAATATACAAATAAAGGAAATAAATTTAGCATTGAATCTTCGATTCTAGTTCCTAGCAGAGTCACCAAAAATTTGTTGGTGAACATATTTGTCTTCCAAGAAAACATCTACAAAATAAACCTAAAAAGCCCGAACAAGAAGACACAATCAACACCAACAATTGGGTCACTTCGCTATTGAGAAGCGTAAGCGCCTCTGAATTATCCGAGTATAGCTCCCCGTGTAAGATCTTCAATGAATCCCCTAAACTATTATCAAGAATGCTTTTATCCTGAAAGCAATAAAGGTTTACAAACATCTAGTTGTAAACACAGAATAGATGTGAAAGAAACTACAAAACAAAGGAAAATGAACATAAGAAACTGACATACAAATCATTCTCTCACATCCACTAACTTAGGCTAAAGAGAAACTATGAAGAGAAAACATCTCCTTTCAATGAATGACTCAATCTCAAAACACAGTTCCTGTATGCACCCTAAAATGGTCGCCTAGACTTTGGGCCCCCATTCAGCAATTTATCAAATTCCTGAATCAATATTTTCAAAAATCAACATTTTATCAATTTTATCAATTTCCTTGATCAAATCCTATTTTATCATTTTTGATTATTTGCCTTGGGTTAACCATTTTATCCTAAAGTCTTTATTTGATTAAAAAGAATATTTCCTCCCCTTTTAATTAAATAAAAAACCCCACTTTTCCTCTTATCCTAAGTTGCACAAATAAAACATTATTCCTATTTTATAAAAAGGAGAAAAATATTTTTTGTCTCATATGGACACAAAAGTCAACTCTTATTTTTCTATTGGAGGATACTTGTGCACATGGATTGCTCTTCTTTGATGCTCCACTGTTAATTAAATCTTTTGCCTCTTAATCTCCATGGTCCATTATTTCTCATTTCCTATAAAAGGAGAGCTCTCTTCTTCATTTTAGGTCATTTCACTTTTTATGCTAACTTTATGCTGCAGGAATTCTTGAAGACTTTGAAGCTTTTTGGAGATCATTTTTGCATCACATCTTGGCTTTCTTCATTGCTTCATAGTTTAGTTTTCATTCTTGCATAGTAGCTTCATATTTCATGCTTTCATAGTTTAGATTTCCTTTCATGCTTTAGAATAACTCATCTAGTTTAATAGGAAGGATTGTAACACTTGCTATTTCCATTTCATAGTTTAGATTGTACTTTCATTTTCATAGCATAGCTTGCATATTTACATCCTCATTCTTCATTTACTTGCATTGCATTTCATTTGATTCTTGGAGATATTGACATTCTTGCCCTTGTCTTCACTTGAATCTCTCATTGTGTGGTTGACTAGCAAGGTCATTAGCTTAATAGCTCTAGCTAAGAGCAATTTTACAATCTTGCAATTCCATACATAAAGAACTCTAGGTCGCTATTGAAGGTTTCCCTTTCATGGATTTTCTTTGATGTAATGACTTAGAGAAGTGCACTACTTTTGTGTGTACATTTTTGGCGCCCACCATGGGGCAAAACATTAGCATTTTGTCCTTTATTTTCTGCATTTTCGCTAAATTTTTCATCAATTTTTGGCCTTATTTTCAGTCTCTGGTTTTCTATCTCAGAGTGTCATACGACATTTTTCACCAGTGTCGTGTAACAGTTTCTTGTATAACAGTGCGACACTTTACCAGTTAAAAGTGTCGCATTGTTTGGCAGAAAGTGTCGCACTGTGTTCTGAATTCTGTCGCCTGCAAGTCAGTGAATTGTCACACAAAGAAAGTGTCACAGCCGTATACAACGAAGTGTCGCATGATATTTCTGGTGACTGTACTGTCGCCTGTGCCTGGCAATGAGTTGTTTTTTGTAGCTCTTTTTTTTATCTTGCAAGTTTTGGGTTCTCTACTATCTTTTTGAACATTCAAACAATCAGTAGTATTCATAAGGTGTTTTTCTATTTTTATATCACAATTGATTGTCTTGGCAAGGTTGCTTTTGCCCTTGTGCAAGTGTTTGATGACATGTTTGATCCCTTACTATTTGTAAACTTGTCTACTTCTTGATATTATTGTGCTTGAAACCAAAAAATTGTACTTGCAACTTACAAAATTGACCAAATTGCCTTTAAAACTGAGTTTTTCATGTTCACTGGTCAAGAGCCGCACTGCTTGCCTGGAAACTATCACACAGAGTTATTTTGTTGTCTCATTGTTGGTTGTTGTTCTACTGATTTGTGTCACTTCCGGTCCTCCTTGGTCAGTCCAGATCTTAGATCTTAGGTGCTATGACATGTTGCTCAATATCTAAATGAATTTCAATGGTATCAAATTGCACAAAATGACTCTTGGTCTTCTTTCTTCTGCTTCTTCCATGTCTTCCTAGTCTTCCATTTTCATCCTTTCTCTTCTTTCTTCATGATTCTTCCTAAATTCTTCATGTCTTCTTGATTCCTTTCCTCTCATTATCTAGTCTACCTTCTTCTATTTCATCTCTTCATTTCTTTCATGCTTGATTCCTCCTCTTTTTCAACCATGAATTTCAACTATCTTGTTATGGAACCTCTCTTGAGAATAGATGATCTTGAACTCTTTGCTCAATTCGAAGAATTTTATTCCTCCAATAGTCCTTCTAGCTATCTCATGGGTGATAAACTTAAGGCAAAAATAAAAGAAAAGATGATTAAATCAGATGCCTTTGCTAGAATCATGCTCATGATCATGTCACGACCTCCTTCCAAACATTCTTCATCTTCTAAGTCTTCTCATCATTCCTCATTATCCAAGTCTTCTTCCTCCACTAGGTCTTCACTTTCTTCTTCTACTTCTCCCAAGAGTCTTACTCCTCAATATGAGCAATATGGTAATCCTTATGATATTTATCCCACGAAGGGTGACACACCCACCTTTGATGACTATGATGACTATTATGATGGCTATGATGATGGACAATGTAGTGATGCCTATGAAACTTCTATTCATAAGAGTCCTCCTCGTCGTGTGCTCGTGCTTGCTAAAGGGTCATCCTATTGGGTAGATTGTGATGGTGATCCATATGATTCTAATTTTGAAAGAGACTTTGACGAGTTTTGTGAACAATACCTATATGATACATCTACTGCTATTGAGGAATATAAAATGTACCATGCTGATTTGAAAGGTAAATATTATAAGAATCCTTCCTCTAAGAACTCTCATGCTGAAAATAAAGATTACACTCTCGAGCAAGATCATGTTCATGCTAAACCTTTGTCTTGTGATGGTTCCCTTCCATCCCCTACTTCCTCCAATACCCATACATTTCCTAAAGCTTCTGAGTCTTCCAAATCTATCACAAATCCTTCATCTAATGAAAGTCCTAGTACTTTTCATGCAGTTCCCTATAGTTATCCTCAAGGGCTATCTCTTAAAGAAACTCAAGTTGACCTTCACTTGGCTGTAAATACTTTCAATAATGCTAAACCTAAAGAGCCTAAGCCTTTATGCGCTACAATGCCTACTTCAACTAGTCCTTCACTATCTCTTCCAAAGTCTTCCATGCAATTCCAACATGATTCCTTGTCCTTAGAAGTGGCTCCATGTCAAGAGGACTCTAAAAATAAAGAAAAGAACATAAAGAAAGATCAAGATCAAGAACCCTCCATGCCATCTAATTTTTTGCACGATGTCTCTTATCCATTTCATGGTTCTTTTGATCCTCTATGCCCTTTCTCATTTATTCCACCATGTCTTAAGTCTTCTCCTAAGCAAGATCAAGCTACTACTCACATCGTTGAGCTTATTGATAAACAAAATAACCTTACTACACTTGCGCTTTCCAAAGATGACCTTACTTCCATTAAGGTTATTAAAAATGGTGTTATTACTTCCAATGTTAAGCCTATTGAAAATCAAAAGAAAGCTGATACGCTTATGCTACCCCGAGATCCTTGTCAAGATCAAAGTCTTTCATCTTCTTGTTCTACCACTCCATGTTCGCTTTCACTTTCTACTCTTCCTAAGTCTTTGCAAGCTTCAAATGATCCTATCAAAGAAGTTGCTCCTATTCAAGATGTTCATGATCCTATTGCAAATACTAATGCTCACTCTAAAGATGCTGATGTCCTTGGTTGTCATATAGATGTTGATGAACTTATTGATTATCCTTTTGCATCTTCCACTTCCATCCTTGGACCTCCTCGACCAATACTAAGGGCTTCACGTCTTCCTTCCATCTTGGGCCCTTATGTCCCTTCACTTTCCCCTCCTAACTCTCCTAATTCATCATCTATTTTGGGTCCTTATGTCCCTCCATCTCCTATCTTTCCTCAAGATCAACATAGATGCATACCCTTGAATCCTTTTCATCCACTTACCCATCTAAACCAATCATATCCTCCTGCTTCTTCCACAAGTCCCAAGTCTTTTGGAAGTCACTTGAATGTTCAATACAAGAAAAAGAAGCAATACAAGAATCCATAAAAAGAAGAAGATCACCATGTCTCCTCTAATCGACATGGAAGCATAAAGTCAAAAGAGATATCTAAGAAGAAAACTACAAGACAAGTATGGGTTCCAAAATCCATCATTGAAGATATTCTCTCTAAATTATCAAAAATAAATAAAAAGCCTACAGCTATATGGATTCCAAAGTCTCTCTTGAAAGAGTCTAATATTGAACAAAAAGTGAAGTTGACATTCAAGCTTCCAAAGGCTTCCACTTCATCTTCTTCCAAAAATATTCTTCCATTGCATGCACCTAAACCGCAACCTCTGCTATCCATTCACCATATTCCTTCACATATTCTTTCATTCACATTTCCTCCATCCTCTCGCCACCCTTCAAGGTGTGTGTCGATGTTGATCTTATCTTCTTTTCCATCTTCCTTTCCCTATCAACATCTTTGAGCATATCATTTTGAATCCTTGACATATTATGGTTTATCCTTTTAAGGAGCATTATCTGAAAAACTTGCCTTCTTCCAAAAAAGACAAAATTTAAAAAAAATAAAAAATAAAAAAAATGAAAAAATTGAAAATGTGCCATGGTGAAAACCTGGAAACAGGCACCTTGGTAGCAAAAGTAAAGAGAAATAAATTCATCCTATGGTGAAAACCACTCCCTTGTGGCACCTTGGATAAGTACCATGATGAAAACTTGGCAATTAGGCATCATGCATAGTTCTTCTACATATTTCATCCATTCCGTCTTCTCTCTTTGATCTTGACAATGTTGACATATACACGAACATTTGGCTATCTTGTGAGCTATCTTATGATGATCTTGCTTTCATTTCATTCATCTTTTCCTCCATTCATTCTAGCCTTTCGCTATCCTTTTCCCCTTTGGTCTTGATCTAATAAAAAAAAGTAAAAACACGATGCTACGAAGCCTCTTGGCATGTCTACTCCTTTAGACTGCATCATTTCCTTCTTTTGTATTACACTTTTGTGACTTATCCTATGCTGACATTTCATTGTTTGTCCAAATGTGCTTTTCATGACAATTTTTCCCTTGCTTGGGTACTCTTGAGGAGTTTTCCCTTGAGGATTTCTTCCCTTCATTCTCCTTCATTCTCTTATCTTCCATCTTTTCCACCAGCTTGCTAATCCCTCTTGTCCTCCACCTTACTAGACATTGGGATTACATGATGTGATCTTGGTTGGGAGTTTGATGCTCATTCTGTCTGGGGGCATCCTTTGTACATATCTTATGATCCTGAAAAAATTCCAAAAAAATTCATATATGATGCTGAAAAAATTCTAAAAAGCATATAAAGTCCTGAAAAAATAGAAAAAAATCAAAAAATGCAAAAATAGAAAAAGTGCCTTGGTGAAAACTTGGAAATAGGTGCCTTGGTAGCAAAAATACAAAAAAAATAAAAAAATAAAAAAAATCTCCAAGTGGTGAAAACCTGGAAATAGGCACTACTTGAGGCCTTTGCACCCTTGTCTTTTAGCATGCGTCCTCGACACTTAGCCATTCTCCATCATGCCTTGACCTTATTTGACTTGGTCTGGAATTGGTCTTTGTCTTTGTCTAGGGGGCATAACTGTATTAGCTCTGATCCTTTAGGATGCATTGGTCTTTAGGACATCTTGCAAACAGTGTTTTTCAACACCACCTCAACAGTGTTTTTTAACACTACCCTAGCGTCAAGTGTTTCTCAACACTTATCAAATATCCTACTCGCAGTCTAGAATGATGTGATATTTCTCACTAGTAGATGTGATACTCAAAGATTGATTCTATGACCTACACACACGCACTTAAACACTTGACTTGCTGAGACTTGTTTGACTTTATTTCTTTGTGTGCTATCTATGATGATTTCTTTGCCGAGTGTTCTCTCCCTAATAGTTTTTGATGATGCCAAGCTAGAAGACTGGGGCATGAGGACATGTTTTATTTGCTTTCTGCCTGTGGGTATATTTTGTTGATCTTGGTTGTCATGAGCATTTATGCCTGTTCCACTTGACACCTAGGATCTACAAAGTATTATCCTTAATTTTTTGTGAGTGCATGCTTATAGCCATCTTGACTTTCTTGTGTCTCGATGCGAATATAATCTTGCCATATTAAACTTAGGTAATCTCACTGCACTAGTCATCTTGACCTACATGTCTTCGATGCCTAGGTGGGATTCCCACATCTCTATCTAATATAGATCATATTCATATTCACATAGTCATACTAGTGTGCATTGTATGATCTTATGATGCTACCAATAATGCTCGATGATGATAATTAGATGTCTATTCGCATTGTGACCTTGCAAGTCAACCACTTTTCATAGTAGCTTGCATTTTTAGGTTCATGATTTGATTAGTCTTGCATCTTTCATATGGAGAGAGCTCTCCTTTTATCTTTTATGCACTTGTTGCTCAACTGCGCTCACCTTCTATTTCTTCATGTCTTTCACTCCTTATCTTTTACATCACATCCTTTTCTATTCTTAGCATTTTGACTTTTTGACCTAATTTTCAAAACACCTCGAAATTGCACAAAAATTTCACCTCTAGCTAATTTCAACGTCCTGGATCCATTTTCAGACTTGAAATTGAAATCTGAGGTCATCTTGATAGTCAAAATTGCATTTCAAATTTCTCTTTCTTCTGTGCAGTTGACTAACCTTTTGAGGCATAATTCTTCGATCTTTGATGGAATTTCTTCCTTTTCATGTCTTTCACACTTCTAGTCTTCCATTCACCCCATTTCTTTTCTTCTCATTCATCACTAGGGTATGTTTTCACTGCCTAATGGTTATCCTATTATCCTTTATCTTCGACTATGATTTCATTATGATTTGATCATCTTTTATCAATCTGCTGTTCTCCTCTACCTAATTTCGATTTCGATTCCGAGGGGGTAGTACCTATTGGATTTAATCTTTGATTTTATTGATTCAGCTATCTTTTTATGAGCTTTCGCTCAGCTTGAGATTTTTTCTCTTATTTTGGATGTGATCTCAAAATGAACTCATGTCCAAAATCTTTTGTTTATTTTTGTCTGAGCATGTTCCCAAAATGAACACACGTCTAAGTTGTTTTGTGATCCCAAAATGAACTCACATTTCAATTCTTCTTTGACTGCATGTGTTCTCAAAATGATCACACATTAGTCAAAGAGGGGAAAATGTATGCACCCTAAAATAGTCACCTAGACTTTGGGCCCCCATTCAACAATTTATCAAATCCTTGAATCAATATTTTCAAAAATCAACATTTTATCAATTATATCAATTTCCTTGATCAAATCCTATTTTATCATTTTCTATTATTTGCCTTGGGCTAACCATTTTATCCTAAAGTCTTTATTTGATTAAAAGGAATATTTCCTCCCCTTTTAATTAAATAAAAAGCCCCACTTTTCCTCTTATCCTAAGTTGCACCAATAAAGCATTATTCCTATTTTATAAAAGGAGAAAAACACTTTTTGTCTCATATGGACACAAAAGTCAACTCTTATTTTCCTATTGGAGGATACTTGTGTACATGGATTTCTCTTCTTTGATGCTCCATTGTTAATTAAATCTTTTGCCTCTTAATCTCCATGGTCCATTCTTTCTCATTTCCTATAAAAGGAGAGCTCTCTTCTTCATTTTAGGTCATTTCACTTTTTATGCTAACTTTATGCTGTAGAAATTCTTGAAGACTTTGAAGCTTTTTGGAGATCATTGTTGCATCACATCTTGGATTTCTTCATTGCTTCATAGTTTAGTTTTCATTCTTGCATAGTAGCTTTATATTTCATGCTTTCATAGTTTAGATTTCTTTTCATGCTTTAGAATAACTCATCTAGTTTAATAGGAAGGATTGTAACACTTGCTATTTCCATTTCATAGTTTAGATTGTACTTTCATTTTCATAGCATAGCTTGCATATTTGCATCCTCATTCTTAATTTACTTGCATTGAATTTTATTTGATTCTTGGAGATATTGACATTCTTGCTCTTGTCTTCACTTGAATCTCTCATTGTGTGGTTGACTAGCAAGGTCATTAGCTTAATAGCTCTAGCTGAGAGCAATTTTACAATCTTGCAACTCCATACATAGAGAGCTCTAGGTCGCTATTGAAGGTTTCCCTTTCATGGATTCCCTTTGATGTAATGACTTAGAGAAGTGCACTACTTTTGTGTGTACAGTTCCAAGATCAGCCAAACATATATTGCCAGTAGTATTGAAATTAATTACATTCAGAACACAGCTACAATGCAATCCAAAGGAAACAATAATAAACCTATATATTAATAGATGTTTCCCTTGTTTATTTAGTATCAAAAACATGCGAGTTCACAGACTCGAAATGCATACAACATGCAATAACATTTAAGGAAATATGTCCCCTCTCCATGGAAAAATAGAAAACTAAAACAAACTCCTCGCTATAGCACACAATCTCCAGAAAGAGAAGTGGAATGCAAAACCCCCTTTTCTTCTAGCTTTTTAACTTTTATAGATCCCTCTGAAAAATCTATCATCTTTCCTGTTACCCTTCAGTTATTTGTAACTAATTTTTGAAAATAATTGACAGACCAAATAATATCCTCTCGACCTTTTGATCTTACTAAGAATAAATCATATCTTAAAATAAAATTAACTTCACTGTTGCTTGGTGATTTTGAAACTGGGCCCACCAATAGTTCATTATATTTGTATTCACTACATGTATTGCTTATTAATCCACCTGTCCCTTTGTGTCACCTCTTTGATAGGACACCAATGATCAGTTTATCATGTGGCATGTAACGTTACATTCATTTTATCTCCATGTCTTGCACATGCCATCTACTCTTCCACATGGAAAGGATCTCAATTCAATTTTCCCCATGGGTGCTCGTCTGCTCTCAGATCTCAAAACCATTGCCTTCATAGACTATCGAGTGTTTCCTTTCAATTTGTGTTAAGACCATGTTCAAATGATGCAATTACAAGAACATCTTTTCCATAATTCCAATAACTATGCATACATATTTGACATCTCTAGAAGCATCATACAAATCAAGGGAATAGCTTCAAGTAATTCAAAATTGATATGCATGTGGATTCGAATTAAAAAGAAGAGAGTTTTATTTTGAATTTATCCCTATTATTCAGTTTTTGACTGATGCTTCCTTGTAGGTTTGGGATGTTTCTGATGATGATTTTCAACTTCCTTTAATTCCAATATCATCTATTTTAGATTGTATCTACAGACCATTCCTTTGGAGAACGTGATACAGAGGATGAACAGGGCTTTAGGCACAGTGGGTGCTGAAAAAGAGTGTGCCAATTTTGACAAAAGAAAACACCTCCTTTATTGTACACAACATTCACATCTTCATCGTCAAACCACCTTGTTCACTGCATCTCAAACTGTTACTTGATATTGTGATTATAAAGTTGTGACCCTCAATGCTTTACTACCCAGCGAATCAATTGGAGAAGTCAGGTTGGAAGATTGAGCCATCGATGAATTGAGTGAAACATAATTTTGAATTGTGCTTCTTGTTGTTTTTGAGAAAAACTATCGATCTTTCCATTAACAAAATCATAGATGGATTGCCGTGATTTTGAATTGCACCAACAGGGATACCAAGACCAGTGACCAAACTCACGGTACCCCAAATATTCTCCTTTAAATTATCTCACTATTTTACCATGGGTGCTATAACATCAGTTACCTTGAAGGTATTTTAAAACCAACATCATGAAAGTGGGGAAATTAAGTATTAAAACCATTAACCTCGGGTATATAGTTTAAAATTCAACACCACTATATCATCTTTATGCATATTGGAATGCAGTCCATGATGCAAATCGATGAATTGCTCCATTTAAAAATTTAGGAACTATCTCATCGGGCTTAAAAGATGTTTGACAATGGCCTTCGAATTGGTGTTGATATCAAATTTGCACTCCACAACCACTTGTCTACCATGCAACTTTTATCTATCTCAACCTCTGTCACTCTGGAGGCTAATTGTGATCAAACTGGTTTACCCATCTCAATGTCCTACTGTGTTTGGAGGAATTCGAGCATCGGGATTTAGCCCCTTGAAATGATACATAAGTTTCTAAAGCTACCTGATTCACAAAATCCTAGGCTCAATATCATCATAGATTCAATAGTAGTTACATTACCATCAAAATTGAAAGTGATTCCCAAACATCATCGAATAGTGGAACTCTAGGTTTAGATCCCAAATATGAAAAGAGTGGCATCCTTGGCAAAGGCTAAGCTCGAAGATTTGGGAAGCTGCTCAGAAGATGGAGTGGTATACATTTTGGTGCTTCAAAAATTGAGATGAAGAATTTGAGGGTCAGCTCAAAATTAATTTGATACTGAGAATTGAGGAATTAATCTTAAATTTTTGAACTCTTGAACATCGAGCTATTGAACTAGATGAATTTTAAATCATTGAACCTGTACTTTTAAATTTGATGAAACTGCATTTTTAAACTATATATTTGGATCTATTTGAATTCCAATCTAGAACAACTTGACCTTCTTTGAACCTTGTTAATTTACCTTTGAACCATTTGTACCAACTAAACCTAATGAGCTTGGTGAACCTTCCTGCGAAGCCATCTGAACCTAGATATGATGATCTTTGCATTTTTTGAACTAAGGAGCATCTCTGAGCCACTAAGAACTGGAACTTAGAGTTGAAGCTTGAAGTTGAACTCCAACATTGACAACCAGTGAACCTACAAGATGAACCATCATTCAAAGGAGTTCAAGACCCTAAACTGAAAATTTCATTACCGAGGTCTACATGGGTACCAACACATGCCTATCATGAATATGCATTTCTTTGCCAAAAGATAGTTTTAGGTGTATTGATCAGTTTGATTGATGTATAGACATTTTAAATGTATAGATAAGAGGTCACATGTTGAAAGATAGATCATAGATGATGAGTCATGATGAGGATATCAGTGTGTAAGAATGTTTGATTGTGTTTTCTTATCTGGTGAAAGTACTCCATTCTGCCCTCTAAGAGTCATGACTATCATAGATCCACTTCCCAAACTAGGTCGAGGACATGCCCCCAGCTAGGTGACGGACTGACTTATTATGGATGTAGAATGACACAACAAAACTAGAATGAATACCAAGATAAAAGACCAAGATATAGTGGGGTTTTATTATGGAAATATACAGTGGATAGTATGCTATGAAATGGCCATTTTATTATGATATATAGACATGGAAAAAATGGTGACTAACTAGTCCTTTTATAATAGGTATATACAAGGGGACAACATGCTAGAAGAATCCTAATAGAGAGAGGAGCTAACTTGTCATACATGGCACCTAATTCCAGGTTTTCACCACATGTTTTTATTGCAATTTTCTTTTGATTTTTTTGTATTTTTGAGTTTTATATATACATATCCCTTGCATTGGGATTTCAAGCATAGAACTTCTTGAGGTACATGTTGTTAAGAGGCTCATCCAAGAGATCTCCCTCAGACATAGACAACTGATAAGCCCCAGATCCATAAACTGTTGTAATCGCAAAAGGACCTAACCAGTTGGGTTCAAACTTACCCTTCTTCTCATGAAGCTGTTGATTTTTGGTATTCTCACGAAGGACTAGCTCACCCACCTAAAAATCTTTGGGTTTCACTTTACTATTGTACTGACAAGACATCCTTTGTTGATAGACCTTCAAATGATCAAAGGCTCTTTGATGATGTTCATCCATCAATTCTAATTCAGCTAGCCGTGCAACCCTATACTCATCATTAGGAATTAAATCTTTTAGGGATACACGAAGAGAAGGTAACTCAACCTCGAGGGACAAAATAGCTTCAAAACCATAGACAAGGGAATATGGTGTGGCTCCATTGGGAGTACATATGAAAGTGTGATAAGCCCATAAGGTGGGGTTCAATTAGATATGCCAATCACGACCAGCGTCATTGACAGTCTTTTGAAGGATTTTGACAATGGTTTTATTAGACACCTCAGCTTGGCCATTACCTTGGGGATAAAAAATG
Source organism: Chamaecyparis obtusa (assembly GCA_027943335.1). Taxonomy (NCBI): domain Eukaryota; kingdom Viridiplantae; phylum Streptophyta; class Pinopsida; order Cupressales; family Cupressaceae; genus Chamaecyparis; species Chamaecyparis obtusa. The sequence goes on from BSBK01008030.1 coordinate 60,082, forward strand.
GTGGAATATTGGTGTGTGATGGGGAACTTCTCACATAATTCATCCATGTCTTGATTTTGTAATTACTTCCCATGATCCATAATAAGATGCATAGGGATACCATATCTGCAAATGATATGATTAAGGATAAACATGGATATTTGCTTGCCAGTGGCAGTGATCAATGGAACAACTTCAATCCACTTGGTAAAATACTCAGTTGTGATGATAATGTACTTATGGCCATTGGAAGATGGAGGGTGAATTGCGCCCACAAGGTCGAATCCCCACTAACTGAATGACAATGTGGTTGTAAAAGGATGGAGCTGTTGTGCTGGTGCATGAATAAGATTCCCATGTATCTGACATTTCTTGCATTTCCTAGCAAAGTGAAAGGAATTTTTCTCCATAGTAGTCCAATAGTAACCCATATGCATGAGATTCTGAGCTAAGGAAGGACCACTAGAATATGTCCCACAAATACCCTCATGTACGTCTCATAAGGCAATTTGAGCTTCATCATGTTCAAGACATCATAAGAGAGTACCATCAAGACCTCACTGATATAGGGTGTCAGATATGAGGATATAACGGGAGGCTTGGCATAAAAAGGTTCATTTTTGGTTTTGAGATAGGTCGGGTGGAATGGTATTGTCTTTCAGGTAGGAATATATCTTTCCATAAGTCGGGGAACCTTGTTCAATAATATAACATATGATACTTGTATCGGGATCATCGTATGTGGGATAAGTCAAAGATTCCATGAAGAACTCAAAACGGGCCTTTGTATTTGCTGCATCAAATAGAGAAGCAATTGTAGCCATAGCATATGCAGCTTTGTTATCATGCCTTAGAATTTTCTCAAAGGTAATGATTGAAAAATATTGCTTAAAGTCATCCACCGTACACTTATATGAGAGCAACTTGTCATATTTGGTCTGATATTCATTATTAACTTGATTGATAATCAACTGGGAATCTCCATAGACATTCAATTCAATGATTTTTCATTGCAGAGCCATCTTCAACCCAATCATCAAGGCTTCATAATCAGCTACATTATTTGTACAAGGAAAAAGTAGCTTGTAAGACTTTGGTATTATATATCCTTGCGGTGTAACAAATAGCACTCCAGCTCCTAAACCATGTTGAGTATATGATCCATAAAAGTACAACTTCCATGTCTGTGTAGATAATGTCAGGATATGTGCATCTGGAAATTCTGTATGTATAGGTTGATCATCTTTCAGTGGTGCCTTAGCTAATTGATCTGTAATTACTTGTCCTTTGATGGCCTTCCTATCCATGTACTCAATATCAAATTCACTAAGTAACATAACCCACTTAGCCAATCTACCCATTAATGCTGTCTTGCTCAAAAGATATTTCAAAGGATCGATCTTTGCCACAACCATGATAGAATGAGACAACATATAATGTCACCATTTATGTTAAGAAAAGACTATTTCTCGACATGCTCTTTCAATTGGAGAATAGTTGAGTTCATATCCCACAAGGGTGTGACTGATATAGTATATAGCCTTTTCTTTTCCTTCTTGATCTTGTTGGGCCAGAAGAGCACCTAGTGAGACTTTTGTAGTTGAAATGTAGAGCAAGAGTGGCTTTCCTGGAATTGGTGACATAAGAGTAGGAGGGTTTTCCAAATATTGCTTGATCTTAGTGAAGGCTTCCTCACACTTATCATCCCACTTGAATAAGATGTCTTTATGTAACATGTGTTGGAAAGGATGACTTATGTTTGCTAATTGAGAAACAAATCTTTTGATTGATTGGAGACGTTCTTGTAAAGATCTTAACTGACTAATATTTGTATGATAAGCCATCTCCATGATTGCCTTAACTTTTTCTGGATCAACTTCTATACCTTTAGCTGAGATAATATACACTAATAGTTTACCTAATGTAACCTTGAATGCACACTTTTTTGGATTGAGTTTGATCTGATACTTTTCCATCCGGGTGAATATTATATCCAAAACTCTTAAATGACCATCTTTGTTCTTGGATTTTGCTGGAATGTCATCAACATAATCTTCCATTATAGTATGCATCATGTTGAGAAAGACTATGGTCATAGCTCTTTGATAAGTGGCACCAGCATTCTTGAGCCCAAAAGGCATTACATTCCAACAATATGTGCCCCATGTAAAAGCAGTCTTCTCTTGGTCTTCTAGCACAATTTTGATCTGATTATAGCTAGAAAAACCATCCATTAGAGACAACATCTCATGTCCAGTCGTCAAATTAGCTATGATATCAATGTTAGGCAATGAGAAATCATCTTTAGGACAAGCTTTGTTGGGGTCTCAAAAATCTATACAAATCCTGATAGAATTGTCTGGCTTTGATACTGGTACAATATTGGAAATCCATTCAACATAATCAATAGCGTGAATGAATCCAACATCGAGGAGCTTCTTCAATTCTTCTTTAACCATAAGTGCAATATAAGGATGTATCTTTCTAATTTTCTGCTTGATTGGCTTAATTCTTGGTGTAATAGACAAGTGATGCATAATAAGATTAGGATGCAGTCCCGACATATCAGCATAAGACCAGGCAAAGTTGACTTGTCTCTCTTTGAAAAATTATGAAAAAGCTTCTTTCTCAAATTTTGTTAAGGATGCTGCTACTTTGAGAATACTTGGGGACTCCTCCATTCCAATGTAGGCAATGTTGGTTCAATAAGTATTGTAGATTGCTCTCGATACATATAATTGGGGAGAGTGTCAATCCTTCCATCTTTGGGTGCCTCAGAGAGGTTTTCACCCTCAAATACATCTTTTCTTTTTACTATTTTTGGATCTAATACTACCACAAAGTGGTTTTCACCATTAGATCTATTGATTAATTTTACATTTTTACGACTAAAAGGATTGGCACACTCTCCAAAATAAGCCATGTCATTGAGTTCTATTAGAAATCCTGACATATGATCCCCTGATGGTAGATGATCTTTGATTCCAAGATAGTTAATAATTGTGTCATTGTTATGGAAAACATCAAGTTTTGGATGGTTGGCAGAATCCCAATCTATAAGCTTAGGATGTACAAGGGGTATCGAGTTGTTTGGGTCAATTTCAAAGGATGAGATGGTATTTATAGAGAAATTGTCAAGGTTTATGATTGTATCGGCAAGATCTATTTCCATAATCTCATTTGAATCATCTATCACAATATAATTCTCACTTCCCTCACAATCATCAAGAGTAGTATCATGTGGAACTAATCCTAGTGATTTCATCTTTGAGCTCTCCCCTCATGGTAATTGCCACTATAGGTATGAACAACATCAAATCCTATCTCTTTAGTATAGTCAGATAATGAATCCCATTCGTAATCATTAGAGTCAAAATCATCATCATGATTATCCCTAAGTCGATTAATGATTTCTCTTGCTATCCTTTGCTTTTCTAGATCCACATACATGCCATGTTTTTGGAATTGTAATGCAGGAGCTTTAGATGTCTCATGGAAAGGTGTGATCTTCACTTTTCCTTTAGGTTATTTTGGTCCTTCTCCTTTATATCCTAACCCTGTAGCATCTCCTTGGTAGTTTGGATTTTTCAGAATTGGTTTTATAACACCTTCTCTCTGCAACCCTATAGGTCCTCTGCCTTGGTATCCCATCTTTTGCAACAAAGCATATCCTTTACCATATACATCAGGTGATATATATTCATGTATTACATCTTCTTCATTCTTACAAGGTTTAAGAAAATGGTTAGCATTACGCTCAACTACTTCTTTTGATATAGTGCCCCCACTTATAAATGTGTCATAAACAAGTGTAGAAGGGAGTTTTGATTATTGTTTGGTGATCAAGGATTTTCCATATTATCTAGGAGATAAAGGTAACTCTATGATACAAAAATTTTGACTGAAAGTGTATTCTCCCATACTTTGTTCTTTTATGTCTGTTTTGATCCCATTAGATTTAGAAGTTGATGCTATATTACTTGGTTCAATGGGTGTGGTTGCAAAAGATCCAGCATGATTATAAGGTACCAGAGAATCAGGTGCTATCTTCATAGTGTTACAATAATGGAAAGGGTTCGGATCTCCTTTGATAGTTATTTCTTGACCATTATGTAGACATTTAAACAATGATGATAAGTTGAGGGCACAACTTGCATAGAATGAATCTAGGGTCTCCCCAAAAGAATGTTATATGCGAGATCCATATCAAGAACTTGACAAAGTACATCTTTGACTACTGGACATACTATGATAGGAAGAACAATAGATACCTTGGATGACCTCTCTTCTTCATCATAAGCTTTAATTGTGATTTTCTTCTTTGGATCTATGACATTTTTAGAAAATCCCAATGCAAGGACTAGTTTCAAACTTCATATATTCAAGCCAACTTCTCCATCTATCAGAAATCTTTTGATTTTATGATTTTGTACAAGGACTTCTATATGGAGTGGAGAATTATGTGGTTGATTAATGGCTAGATCATCATGTTCAGTGAAGGATAGGTAATGTGGAGTTGTCAAATGTCCCACCATAGCTTAAAATTGGGCTTGATCTAAATTTGTAGGACCATTGGTTTCTAAGAGAGCTTTCTCAAGAATATCCTTATGAGAAGGTGACAGACAGAAAAGCTCTAGTATAGATATCTGGGTGGGTGTTTTCTTCAATTGATCCAAAAGATTGTATTGATTGGAAACATTTGGTGTGGACTTTGGGACATAGACAAACTTGTTTTGTGAAGTAGTAGGTTTGGACAAGACACCTTGGAGAGTAACCTTAGATTGGGCTCGAGTTGTAATATTAACTAGTTGACTCTCAGGCTTTTCTTTTATAGTAATCACATTGACATAGTATTGAGAAGGATGACATTTAGAAATGTGATTTACATACTTATAAGATGTGGTATTGCAGTTGGCTTGATTATCACCTTTAGCATTGGAAGAACTTCCTTTCTCATGTTCGGGAAGTGGATCTTTAAAAGTCGTATGTGACTCGTTTGAGGTATGTCCATCAACACTTATTTCACCACTTTCAATAAAGTCTTGTATTGCATGTTTAAGTCTTTGGCAATCATTGGTTTTGTGACCTTTCCCTCTATGAAATTTACAATAATCATTATCATTCCACCAAGAAGGTTTCACCCTAGGTTCAAAATCTCTAGTTTCAAGAAGTGCAATGAGTTTCTTTGTGATTAACTTCCTTAATGCAGATTCAAGAGATTCACCCAAAGGAGTAAAAGTTCTTCTATGTGGCATAAAAGGTAATCTCAAATTTGATGAATTATTGTTCATATTTTGAGTTTCAGATTGATTGCTATAAGTAGGTTGAGTAGCATTGGCTTTTCTTGTGAGATTCAAAAGGGGTTGTGTTGGTTTAACATGCCGATTATCAACAATCCCATCATTGAAGATTTTTGTTGTTTTTGTTCCAAAATTTAGACTTGTCATTGTTGTTGTTGTTGGGATTTGAATTTGAAGATCCAACATTGTCCTTGGAGTAAAGCTTAACCTCACCTTTTATAACCATAGCTTCCTCAATTTTGATACCATTTTCTAAGAGCTTGTTAAAGTTTGGAGGACATTGCAATTGTAGCCTATAGCTCAATTCTTGTGTAAGGTTATGCACAAAGATATCCATCTTTTCTTGTTCAGGAATTGTTCATGGATACTTGGAAAATAATTGATGCCATCTTTGCAAAAAAGTAAGGAAAGGTTCTCCATTCTTTTGTTGTGCATTGCAAAGATCAAGCATAGTGACTTCATGTTTGATGTTATACGAGTAATGAGTCACAAACTTGTCAATAAGCTCATTGAAAGATTTGATGCCTTGGGGTAGTTTGGAGAACCATTCCATGGCTTGTCCTCCTAAACTACATGGAAATAATCACATAAGATAAGTGTCATTGTGAGCGACTTCAATACAAGCAGCACAAAACTCACGAATGTGGTCTTGTGGATCCGAATTCCCTTTGTATTTGTCAAATTTAGGTACCTCAAAATGAGGAGGGAATAGAATCATTGCTAAATGTTTATCAAAAGGATAAGGACATATATCATCTAAGGAGTACTTCTTGGTTGATGATCTAGTTTGAATGTCATGGATTTGTTGTTGAAGCATCTGGATTTGTTGTAAAACGAGATCCAAAGATGTTGGAGGTCCTTGAGTGTTTTGGGAAGAACTATTTTGTTTGTTTTCCTTTGTTCCATGAGTATGTATCTTGAGAACCACTAGGGATTTCTTGATTGTTTGTAATAGGTGTTTCTTTAAGAGTGGAGACATCAAAATCACTTGGTAGTTTTGCTCCTTGTTGAGAAAGCATGAGGGAATATATCTCTTTATCCATGTCTAAGAGTCTTTCCATGACATTATAGAACCTAGAATCTTGCATGGCATCTCTTAATTCATGATCTATGGGTTCTTGATTTGATGTAAAAATTGAGCCTTTCTTAGGAATTCCAGACCAAGGGTTTTCCTCATTGGTTTTGTCTCCTTCCATCTTGTCTATAGATTCTAGATCAATGGTTTGTTTGAGTTTTTGAGATCGAGTTTGAACCATAAAATGTGAAGGATAATGTTGGGATAGAAGATTTTGATGAAAGATTTATAATGTGATGATAGAGTAGATGTGAGAAATGAACCTAAAAGTGTTGAGATAAGTATGCAAATTTTGATAATCTAAGTCTATAGGAGGTATGGATCTCACTATGATATTACAAAGAGAATCAAAAGATATTTAACCTAGGTAAGTTTGTTGATTGATAAGATAAACTCACAAAGATCAAAATATGATAAGTAAGGTAATGATTCAACACTAATTGGAAAATTTGAAGATTTGGAATGATTTTGAGGATTTTTTATGAAAGAAAGATGATGAATTTGGGTGAAAATGGTCAAAATGAAGATCAAAGTTCTGTAAAAATCAAATTATTTTCCAGAATCATATTGAGGACAAAAATGGGTATCTGAAAAAGTTATTTTGAAATTTTGAGGGTCCATACAAATGCACTATGTTATATATGCATAGAAATAAATGTGCAGGACAGGTGGATATATGCACAACAAGATGGGACAAAAGTGCAATAATAGTGGACAAATGCGTAGAGATAGTGAGAAATATGCAACAGGATTAAACAAAATGCGCAAGAAGAAGTGATAAATGCACTGCTTCTAGTTTCTGATGGTTGTTGATGATTCTTTAGAAATTTTGGTTTTCTGATAATTATTTTTGGCAAAGTAAAAATGCATATACACACACATACAAAACATAAATGATTTAATCTAATTTAATCTATTATGAATGCAAAAACACACTTACAATTCCTAAGGTTGGCAAGGACAATATCTGCTGAATCCCCACTTGGATAAAATCCAGCCACACAAATCCATAACGGACAACCTAGGAACTTAGAGGCATAGGCTCCTCCTTATAGTGCACTCACTTCTCTGGCACACCAAGTTTTGAATTCAATGGGTCATTACTTCCCAAAGAACTGTTATCTCTACTATGAATCGTGAGTAATGTGGGGTGTCTTCACGAGCTTGGGTGACCCCTTGAGCTAGCAAATAGAAGGTTTTTGGCCACTATACAATTTTTTTTAATAAGGACATTCATTCAGGTGGTTGTGATCAAGTCATTTTCTCAATTAAGGAGGCTCTCCCAATCCTTCAAAAGTAAGAATTTCACCTTAATAATGTAGGGACTTTAACACACCACTAGGGTACTAGAGGAGATTTTGGTTGCCACAATGAATTCACACATGTCTACCGTGAGACTAATCACAATGGCATTTTTTATATACCGGTTTGGAAGGGCTTGGCTTTCACCCATTAACGGTTGGGTCATTCCTTGGGGTGAGTACCTCTTTTCCCACCAAAGATCACTCTCTAAAGATTATAATAGTTTCTCTTACACCCAAGATCCATGAATGGCGAGGGGAGAGGATACGTTGTTATAACCTTGGGATTACAAATAAGCTATAAAAGCAAGACACAATAGACAATATACTAAGCTAAAGAAAATACATGAAATTGAAAAACATGTCGTATTTTAAGCCCAAATGAAAGTTATGGTTTATTTTGCAAACCCCTAGGAACTTGCAAGTAAACTGTCAATAATTTAAGAATGGGGTCTTCAGATTTATGACCTGCAAAATAGCCTAAAATCTACAAGAATGAACAAAAACCTGTTAAGAGGATTAGCTAAAAACAAAATGATTAGAAAAATTGAAATTTAACACTGAAAATGATGAATGCGCAAAAATAGCGTATGAATGCGCAGAGACTGGGAATGAATGTGCAAAATCTATCTATGTGTAGAAACAGTGGATGCAAGTGTAGTGGAATGAAGTAAATGCGCATGTATATCAGAAACGTAGTGAGAAAATACAGATGCACCGAAACATGCAACAAATCCACATAAATGGATAGAAAGAAAGAAAAGACAAAGAAGTGAGATGACTAGTGTGTTGCAAAATGAATGAGAAGGGATAATGGATGTATGCGTAGGTATCGTGGATGAATGCGTAGGAAAATCCTGTAGAATTCTGCACATGAAAAATTGAAAAATAGAATGTTAAATTTTGTGGGTGGGCCCCACGGTGGGCATAGAAAATGTATGCAAATTTAGATGTAAGCTATTCTAAATGAAATATTAACTAATCTAAGCTAATATAACAATCTAAATACTACTCAATGAAGATTACAAAATGATTAAATGAAGAACTATAAGTAAAGTTACCTTCACTCACCCATTGCAGCTTGTCTCCATTGTCCTCCTAGCCTTGATTTCTTAGATGTGTTGAGCTCTCAGATTTCCAAATGAAGCTCCTTTCCCAAGATGCTCTCAAAGTGTGGAGATTGAGTGGATTGAATGCAAAAATGGCCTAAGCTTGATTATGCAAAACTAATGGATAAAATAATTTGGAAATGCTTGATTGCTTGATGATATTGGATGCTTAAATGCTTGAATACTTGATCTCTAGAATTCTTGAATTCTTGAAAATTACTATTTCCTATTAGCTCACAAATGGGAAATGAGGCTCCTTTTATAGGATTTTGGAGGACTCAAACCTAGGTGGCACAATCCTAGGGTGGAGATTGAAAGGTGGAAGATCCTAGGGCTATAATTGACTTGGTTGAAGGGGATGAGAGAAAAGGGGATGTAGTTGGAATGTGAGAGGAAGAATAGGGAGGATGTTCCTCCCACATTGACATGAGGAGAAGAAGGTGGAAGGGAAAGACACATGTCAAGTGTCTCACAAAGACCAATGAGAGGAAGAGGGAAGGACTTTTTCCTCATGAGGACTCTTGGTACAAGTGTCCTATGAGTCACCTTTGACCCTTTGAGGTGGCTTGAGAAGCTCCTTAGGAATATGGATTGCTTCTTGACTTGGTTTAGGAGAAGGCATGTGGTCATGAGACCAAGTCTTATGAGGCCACATAGCCCTTAGAAATAGGACAATTGTGTGTGAGAATAATGATTTATTAATAATTAATAATAATTAATTATTTTAGCCAAGGTGATGTGTCAGGTGACTAGGTCTATGAGGTGGACTAGGGGACTTAGTCATATTTGTGTAATTAGAAAATTAATTAAATCACTTTAATAAGACTATTTAGAGGACTTAGGATAGGATAATAGACTATAGTAAATTTATCAAATAAATTGAATAATTTATTTAATAAATAGAGGAAATAAATATTAATTAAATAATAAATATTTAATTAATTCATCAAGTCAAATTTAATTAAATAATAAATATTTAATTAATTAATGAAGCCATTTTTTAGTGTATACAGTTGCCATGGAGACCAACGATGGCGGCATGACCATAGTTGTGATAGGTGGCCCTATACATATCAGGATTGATTAGAGGCAGATTGATGCCAGATCATGCAGGACACAGATTTCCCTTGGGGTGGTCACGAGTACTGAGTGTGATGTTAGAGGATGAGGGGGAGAGATATTGTTGGAGATACACCATCCTTGGACAAATCTATTATGGCCTACACATGTGCACCTATTGGAGAGATATGACACTAGGAGAAAGAGTGTCTTTACTACTAGTGTGGGCATGGGAGCACATTGTAGTGATACACTCCATTAAATTCCATGAGACACATGTGGCCTATGAGTCATACACCTGCAAGTACCAACCATTGATTCGATATGAGTCCACAAATTCTATTGGTCACTTGTAGTGGCAACTAGACGAGATGCAAGGATTTGATTGGACACCATATGAAGAGTATGAGACCTAGGGACACCAAGTCCCACAATAATAGGATTATGCAGAGGATGGTTGGGAGGATTTTTATTACCTCAAGTTTGTGCATATGGATTGTTGGCTCATTGGGCAGACAACATTTATGATTGCCTGATATATGCCATCTAGGGTGTTACAATAGTCCAGTTGGGTTTAGGATGTCATCCCAGATGCATTCCCACATTTGTTGGTCACATAGGAGGTAGGAAACCTATGGGGGATTGGGGTAGACCTGAGGGGTGTTAGAGCATCATGGTTAGGGATGGCATCACTACCATGGCAACAGGGGTAGGATTTAGTGTGACATACGAGAGTTACACCTGCATATGCTTAGTGGTGGGTGGGCCATAGGCCGATTAGATTGACGGTGCCTAGAGTTGTACTGATAGATGATCAATTAGTAGGGGGATGGTGTGGGGGAAGATGGAGATGATAGAGGGGATGATGGGGGAGAGAGAGGAGGAGGTGGGAGGGGTCAGTCGAGGGTGGCAACACTGAGACGCAGAGGGGCAGTACAAGTACCGATGGATAGAGCCCCTCCAGTGATACCCATATAGGCACAGGTATAGGGTCAAGGACCACTACCAGTCCAGGCACAAGTACAGGGTCAGGGGATACAACTAGCCCAGACATAGGTACATGGACCGCCTCTAGGATATGTAGCACATGATGTGCATGACACAGTCATCGTAGAGCGAGATAGTCTGTAGACAAAGGTGAGGAGGATTCAGGGACTCCTAACTACAACTTAAGCATCAAAGCTCAGTCTACAGACATAGATAGTTAGGGTTCAGGGGTTATTGGTTGGGGAACGGGCATGAGCAGATAGTGCGTAGAGTGCTCTAGACAGATTGCAGGCTCGGGTTGATAGTGGAGAGTTTACAAGGGGCATCAGGGCATCAACAAATAGATGATTTAAGAGAAAAGTTGTAGGGGATCACATAGGAGAGGGATACATATTAGCATAGGCCCAAGGAGTACAGGGGATAGAAAAAGATCGCTTTATAGGCTATGACTAGCCCTAGTGTGATGCAGGTGGTTTAGGAGACTTTTGTTGCCTATAAATGAGAGATGAGAGTTGTTCACGAGATGGAGTATTATTGTCATCTCTATTATGAGGTCATTCTTGAGGATTAGAGAGCTGTAATGTATAGCGAGAGATTGGTTTCACACACTAAAAGTGGAGGAGGTTCACAAGCCTCAATAGGGATGAGACCTCATTGAGACTAGGGGGAGATGGGATAGGAGGGGTTGGGCCATCCACATGGCCAACTGCATGATCCATAGGGACTATTTTTGACACGCCTGTATTTTTTGAGTATTATATATGTATAGTGGTATTTTGATGTGTATGTACTAGGGTATATGAGATGGACACTAATGTACTATTTATTCTTTGATGATTCTATTATATATACATGATTTTGATGGTCCTATGTGATGTGTGTGCTTTTAAATTCCTATATTCATATATTGATGGATGATGATTTGATGGACTAACATGTGTGATGCAGGATGGATATGATTATGTGAGGATTCTAACATATTTGTAATGTAAGGATATGTACATGTGATGTTTTATTATGGTTATAGATGGATAATGTTTATATGTGATTTTATGGATTTATTTATGGGATATATATATATATATATATATATATATATATATATATATATATATATATATATATATATATATATATATATATATGATGCAAATGATTAATGTTATGGATAATACATGATTAATTTGTTTATGGAAATGGATTTGTAATGATTAGTGTAATATGCAAATGCAAGACAGTGATTAATATAATGGATAATAAATGTAATATGATTAATGAATAATAAATGTAATAAATGTAAGATAATGATGCATGCTATGGATGAACCTAAAATCTAGCTAGATGATTATGATTAGATGATTAAATTACATCAAATTTGAAGTCAATACAACTCATCACCCATATAAGAATGCAATAACTTAAGTGAATGCAATTAATGAGGATGCAAACTATGACAAGTGTGTCAATCATAACTGATAGGATCATTCAGCTAGTTGTGGGGGGAAGCGAATAAACATGAATCTTGTCAAGAGTAAAATGCATTATGACTTTAACTAAAATGCATCATATCTACATGAATTTTGTGGGATTATATTGTGTTTATGTCAGAGATCACACCCTAGTTTGATCTTGTAGAAGGAGGTATGAATCATGTGTTATAAAAGTACATATGACATGGTTCCTTTGCGTGGACTAGACTCTCATACACATTAGATAGCTTTAGAAACATAGATGTAGATTTCATAGTCATGATGGAACCAATGACATATACTTATTGGAGAGGTCTGGACACACCCAAGTCTATGAAAGGACATAAATGTGCTAACCCATTGCCCCTAGTAAGATAGGCATAATCACAACTCAGACATGAACAAGAACGCTCTTAAAGTATCAACAAACAAATCATACTGCAAATGACACATGTATCAAGTTTCAACAGTCACCATATACCAAGATGTGAAAGATCAAGGCAATCATGAGTAGGATCCATTGACACACAAAACAAAATCAACAAAGAAGGCCTCATGACCAAGTAGTCATTTGGTCCATAGTTCTTTCCATGAACATGGATTGGATTCATGAATTTGATTTGAGCTGACTAAGGAAGGATGTATCCTGGAGGGCAATGATTGAACAATTGATAAGGTGAAAATTCAGTGGCAATACATGTGAAGGGAGTAAGATCTTAGAGATTCAATTTGAATGTTGAATTGGATAAGAAATTTTACAGTCACCATGTCTAGGAAAAGCTCAGTGTGATGGGGTTACTCTCAAGTTGCCAAGATTTTGCTTGCAACTTTATTGCGATGTGGAGTGAAGACTAGGATAAAGACATGCTGCATTGGCGAGGGAAATGAAATGAAGGACATGGATAATGGATATCAGATAGGAAAGGAAAATGGATCCAAATTTGCTACACATGGTGCCTGAAATAGGTTTTCACCATGGTACTTGCCCGGGGTGCTTGTTTGCCAAGTTTTCACTTCTGGATGAATTTTTTTAAATTTTTTTATCAAAGCTTGTTTACCAAGTTTTCATTGAGACAGTGATTTTTTCAAGAATTTTTTCTCTTGTTTAGGATTTTTCTTCTTTTTTGATTTTTAGGTTTTTTTTCAAGATTTTGTTGTTGTTGTTTTTTAAGGATTTTTTTAAAAATATATTTTATTTCTTTTTTTATCGAAGTGCCTGTGTACCAGGTTTTCACTAAGACAATGATTTTTTCAGGAACTTTTTCTACTATTTAGGATTTTTTCAAGACCTTTTCTGATTTTTAGGGTTGTTTCAAGACCTTTTATGATTTTATGATTTTTCTGATTGTTAAGCTTTTTTCAGGACTTTTTCTAATTTTTTAGAATTTTTTGCTAAATAAACATTATATAGGAACGAAATGTAGACCTATGCATAAAAGCACTTTAGATGCAGAATATTGATAGGATCAAGGAATTGATATCCCTTAGGTGTTACAATCTGATATGTCCTAGAACCAAAATTGGAATTAACAATAAATTGACCCAACCAATTGGGTTCAAACTTTCCTTTCTTTTATCAGCTCTAGAGATTCTTCATGTTGCACTGCAGGACCAAATCACCAACGTTAAACTCGTGAGGTTTGATCTTCTTGTTGAATTATAAGCATAGGAAATTTTGATACATGCAGAGGTGATTGAGGGAATTGAGGCATCTCTCATCAAGGAGTTGCAGCTCTTTCAAGTAGGAAACTTGATATTCTTCTTCAGACATCAGGTTCTTGAGAGAAATCATGAGGGAAGGGAGCTCAATTTGGATGGGAAGTACAACCTCACAATCATAGACAAGGGTGAATGGAGTGGCACTAGTGGGAGTAAAGATGGAGGTGTGGTAGGCCCAGAGGGAAGGATTGAGTTGTAGGTGCCAATCATGACCAATATCATCGACACTCTTCTTAAGGATTTTCAATATGGTCTTATTTGTAGCCTTAGCTTAATCATTTCCCTGCAAGAAGTATTTGGATGAGCAATGTTGGGTAATACCAAATTTCTTACAGAGGTCTATGACATCTTTATTCTTGAATGGTGATCCATTATCAGTATGGAGGTCTTTCGGGATGCCATAATGATAAATGGTATAGTTTAGAATGAACTTGGAAATTTGTTTACCAGTAGTGTACGTGAGGGGGATTGCTTCAACCCATTTAGTAAAGTACTCAGTGGAAGCTAGGATATACTTGTGGCTACTGACAGAGTTAGGGAATATTTGGCCCATAAGGTCAAAGCCCTAGTGGGAGAAAGGATAAGGTGTGATGGTGGGTTGGAGGGATTGAGCGGGAGAATGTATCAAATTGGCATGTTGTTTATAAGGAACACATTTCTTTACATAGTGATAAGCATCCCGCTCCATTATCGGCTAGTAGTATACAGTGTGTAGCAACTTCTTTGCTAAGGTAAGGCTACTAGAATGGGATCCATAGATTCCTTGATGTACCTCTTCAAATGTTGTTTATGCTTACTATGAATTCAAACATTGAAGAAGAGTTCCATCAAAGTGTTTTCACAATAGGGTATCACCAAGGATTATGTAATGAGATGTACGATACATGAAGGTTTTCTGTTGGTTAGGCATAAGGACGAGGGGAATGATCTTATCATGAAGGGAGGCAAGGATTTCTCGGTACCATGGTGATTCAGGACCAACAATTTCACACACAATCTCAGAATCTGGTTGGTCATAAGTAGGGACCATGATATTATCGACAATAAATTCGCATTGTGTACTCATCTCTGGCATAGATATCAAGCAAGAAATGGTATCTATAGCATTGGTTGCTTTATTGTTTGATCTAGGGATCCACTGGAAAATGATGATTATAAAATATTGCTTGATATCTTCAACCATGCGACAGTAAGGGAGCAACTTATCATTCTTTTGTGTGAAATTCATCAGTTACTTGCTTGATAACCAATTGGGAGTCACCAAAAACAAGAAAACTTGTGATCTTCCATCTGATAGCTTGGCGAAGCCCTGTGAGCAAGGCCTCATATTTTGCTATGTTATTAGTACATGCAAATGTCAATTTGTATGATTTAGGGATCAAATCCCCTTGCGGTGTAACAAATAGAATACCTGCCCCTGATCCTTTATGATTAAAAGATCCATCAAAGTATAGCTTCCACTGAATGTTAGGGGTGACAGTCATGATTGTTTCATCTGGGAAATCAATGATAATAGGATGATCTCCTAGAATGGGAGCTTTTGCAAGTTTATTTTTGATTGCTTTCCCTTTGATTACCTTGCGTTCTATGTACACAATATCAAACTCACTAATTATCATGTCCCATTTTGTTGTGCGACCTGTCAAAGAAGCTTTAGATAACAAATAATTGAGTGGGTCAATTTTTCTATCAATTGTACCTTATGATTAAGCATGTAATGGCATAGATTTTGTGTGCAAAAGACTGCAACCAAACAATCTCTCTCAATAGTCATTTAGTTGAGCTCATAACCTACTAAAGTTCTAATGAGGTAGCAGATGGCCACTCCTTTCCATTTTTGTCTAGTTGTGCTATGAGAGCACCTAGTGCTACTGTCGAGCAACCGCAAGGCTTCTTATTTGATTTCTCGAACAGTTTTTGTAGGGCATTTTCTATCATTTTTATTTAAAACTAATCTTTACTACAGGATTCAAATATATTCATATTTAGATTTCTAAAGCTTTGTGCATGCAGGCTATTTCATTTTTGTTGCAAGTGTATCTCTATATTTTATTTATGTTACTCTAATATCTATTTTGGTTCTAACCTCTTTCCTACCAGGTAATATCAATGAACTTTTAAATTAGTCCTTATTAAGCTTCTTCTACAAGTTATTTCAATTTTTAATCTTAATCTTTCTTTGTTTTTATCTCCTTGCGTAAGCCTTGCCTAGCTCTGATTTTTTTAAAAAAACATCTCCCTCTTTTGTGCCTCGTGTGACCAATTTAAGTTGTAGTGTGGCTTCCTTGTTGGCTGTGTGAGTTATTCCCTCCTTTTTTTGCATGCTTTATTCCCTCCCTTCCTTATGTTAGAGTTGACCAATGTTTCCTCATCTTTGCCAGCCTTTGTTTGGGTTATTCCTTATGTAACCTTCCTTTCATCCTCCTTCCCTTCATAGTAGTGCAGGGGCACCAAGGTTCATCAAGCAAGGCATGAAGGCATTCACTCATGGCATGAAGACAATTAGTGAAGACCAGAGGAAGGGAATGCACAATCAGGGTCAGAAGATCAATTGGAAGATCTTAGAACCTATAAAACTCTAACGTAATGCAATACTTTAATAAGTTTGTAATGTCCTCAAAGGACTAAACTCTTGTTTGTAAATGGACCAATAATTTCCAAGCCTAAATCATATTTCAAGAATCTAGGATAGGTCATTAGATAAGTCCAGGGCATTAGGAGTTAATAAGAAAGGGTTTAATATTCAATAAAGCCATTTTATGGTTAAAAAATTCAAATATTTAAAAAGTAATGACTATTAAGGAGTTTAGAGGGAAATGGTATTTTGTTATGTTTTAAGCCTCAACCATTCAACTCAACATCCAAAGTTGGTTGATATGGTTATTGGAAGTTCTATTTTAGAGGAAGAAGTCTATTGGACGTGCATAGATTGCCTGGTGTACGGACTAGTGAAACAGTGAGCAATAAATTTTTTATTTTCTGTTATTTCATTGATCTTTGGAAGTCTTTTATTACTTGGTTTGGTGTATTAATAAATTATTAGGGTTTACTTGTTCCATTTCAAACCATTTTGAAATAAACTTTACTTTGCTTTGAAAAATCTATACGTTTGGTGCAAGCACACAGTGTTAATTCTGGAATTTGTCCTGTAACAGTCCTAAGTTTTATTAATTTATGGAAATCCCATGAAATATAAGGGCCCAAAATTCATGGGATGTAATAAACTAACATGTATTATAGTCTTTTAAATGATGAAATGTAGGAATAAGTGCAAGCATTGGATATTTGTCACGGAACAGTGAAATGAACCCAGTGGGAGTGGTGGCTAAAGTATACTAGTGGTAATTTGAATCAAATGAGGGGTATGTATGATATTTTTATCTAATGGTGAATCAAGCATTTATTAGGCTTAGAAGTAATTGGAGACAGGACATTTGAGAAGCCCTAAGAACAAGGGTTTGGAGAGATAAATTTGGGGATTTCGGTGTTGCAGGGAGTTTGGGATTAATCCCTCCAAGATTTGATCATTTGGGATCACAAAAAAACACTATATAGGATTTTGGATCTTGGGGATATTTTTAATTTGTAGTTGCTTTGTTATTTCAACCAATTTTAGGCACATTTACAGGGGTACAGTCAGAGAACTTTAAATTGATCCAAAACAACAATATCTCAATCTTTGATATGCTGAAGTATGGCATAAAGGGTATACGTATCAGTGGTTAGTTCTCTTGTTGTTTTGAGAAAGTGTGAAGTTCAAAGACCAAGAAGGTCTCTGTAGGGCTACAAGGCAGAGCAATTAGGTCTCTGGGACAATTTATAAGGAATTTGAATAATGGGAGTGTGAGGGTAACTTAGAGCCTTGAAATTAATTGAATCCAAGTGAATATAAGTCTATAACACCAAATATATCACTTAGAAGTCTTGTGAAGAGTCTTGGGGAATTTAAGCCTTTTGAAGCATTTGAGGATTTGGGAGGGTATAGTGCCTAAACCTCTGAAATTTATAAGCTTCTCTTAATAATCATTAACCACCACCCTTACCTCTACATTGAGTGGTATCAGAGCCAAGGGAAAGATCTTGTGGAAAGTTTGGAGTGGTCTTGGGAAGTTGGTTTCTTGTATCCTTAGTTAAGCCCTTAGAGTTGAAGCACCCTTTAAGGTGTAGCCTTGAGTTGATCCATTAGCCAAGTAGATCAAGAACCATGACAGAAGGGGAGGAAGGAGATCTACCTACAAAGATGATAAACATGGAGTTTGTAGTGATAGTTAAAGAACAATTGGTAGATAACAAGAAGTTGAAGGAAACCCTTAAACAAGAAAAGAAGGAGAAAGTTGAGAAGGATAAGGAGATGAGAATCATGATGGAAAGGATATTGGCCTTGGAGAGGAGAGACAAGAGAAATAGACAAGATGATGGAGTTTGAGATGAGGAAGAGGAAGAGGAAACCCAAGAGGAAGAACCATTAGATCTTGAAGATCTAAGGATGGCTAAGTTTGCTAAAGTCATCAAGAGTGGTGATACAAGGGCAAGAGCTGATTTGCCTATGTACGGAGGGAAGATGGATGATGAGGAGTTGATAGATTGGTTTAGTGCCATGGAGAATTTCTTTGAGTGTGAGGATGTGGAAGAGATTCAGAAGTTGAAGGTTGCAAAGTCCAAATTGAAAGGACATGCTCTACTATGGTGGGATTGTGTTCAAGCAGAGAGATGGAAGAATGGGAAGCCCAAGATTACATCTTGGTACACTATGATGGACAAGATGAAGAATTTTTTTTTGTCAAATGACTATAGGGTGTAGCTATACAAGAAGATGCAAGGTCTTAAGCAAAAAGACATAGAGGTACAAAAGTATACTAAAGAGTTTCACAAGTTAGATATAAGGGTGAGTCATGATGAAGATGTGGATGAGAAGATTGCTAGGTACATGGGGGGACTTAGGTTCAATATCCAAGATGAACTTAGTCTTGCTACCCCTATATCTATTGAAGAATGATATAAATTGGCCATTAATGTTGAGGAAAATATTAAGAGAAGGAAAGAGACGCAAGGTAGCACAAGAGGAGGATCTTCCATGAGAGGAGGTAGAGGCAACACTAATTTTCAAAATCACAGTGAGAAAGATAAGGACACGTCCTACTCATCTAATATAAGAGGTAGGTATAGAGGTGGAAGAAGTGGAGGAAGAGGTAGTGGAGTGTTCACAGGTAGGTGCTTCCATGGTAATGAAGTGGGTCATCAATATTTTTGATGTCCCAAGTGGATTGAAGACAAAGGTAGAGATAGGAGGGTGAACTTGGTGGAAGAGGAGACAACCAAGGAAGAGAAGCATGAGCCTATCTTGGTACTCCCAGAAGAAGGAGAATGTTTACTAGTGGGAAGAGGACAACCACACAAACCAACCATTTTTAGGTCCAAATGTTTAATCTAAGGGAAGGTATGCCAACTCATCATTGATTTAGGTACATGTAACAATTTGGTTTCCTATGAGGTTGTTAATAAGTTGCATTTGAAATTTTTTCCACATTCTAGTCCTTATTATGCAACTTGGGTTGATACAAGCTAGAATTCATTGGTCAAGGATCACGTTGTGATTGAATTTTCTATTGGAGGGTATCATGACAAGGTTTTGTGTGATGTTTTGATTATGTAAAAGCAGGTTTTGAAAGGACCCAAAACCTTTTACATCAAGTTTACAAAATAAGCATTAAAGTTCCATCATAAATAGTGCAATGACACCAAAAAAAGACACCAAAAAACTAACAAGTCCTTTACAAGAAAGATAGAGAAAAAAGGACAGCAAAAAGATAGCAGGACAACAGACAGATGGCTAGATACACTTCATTAGATCAGCCACTTGTTTAGCCAGCATCTGCATATTGGCAGAGGAAACTTTGAGTTCCTTAATATCTTTGTTCTTATTATCCTCCAAATTTTTGAAGCTTGATCTGGTTCTTTTACTGGGTTTGTGATCCTCCTTAACCTTAATGAGCACCTGCTCCCCTTTATCCTACTCCATTTTGTCCACAAGAATCTTGACATGCTCAACCGAGGCCTTGAGAATGATGAAACTATGCTTAGTAATGTTACCCACCACCTTCTCTAGCTTCTCAATTTTGTTTTCCATTTTATCAATTCTCTTAATCATGTTACCACCTTTCACAACATCCCCCTCTTTTATTTTGTTCTCCATTGAAATGATTCTATCATTAAAGGTTGTAAGCCCCTCAGCCCTGCCAATAGTCTCCTTCAGTTCATTAATACACTATCCCATAGTCTTCTCTCCTAGATTCATTTTTTTGAGAACCCCTGTTTCCTTTTGAAGCTGTTCGATATGGGGTTTAATAGTGCTGATGTCTTTTTTCATGGTGCTAAGATTGTTAAGGAAACCAAAATACCCTAGGTTGTCAAAGTCCTTATTCAGCCACACCATCTCCTCCTTGGAACTCTGCACCCTATCCCTGTGTTGCCCCACTTTTTTTCTTCACCCTTGAAAACAAAGGTGGATACCTTATGTTAGATTGAGTCATGAATTTTGAGGTATTTAAATTGGATTCTAAGTCTAGAATCTCCCTAGGATAGGTGGTCTTTATCGAATTATCCCTTCATGCCTTCTTCTTGCTTTTAAGTTGGGTTGGTCTTTATTTCCTCCCTAGGAGTGGGTAAGTTATAGTCCCCAATTCAATAAAGACTCTATTTCTTGCATTTTTGATCGATGGTATTCCTTTGAATGTGAAGCTCTAAAATGACATTTTTCCCTTTGTCAGAAAATTGAACATAGCCTTCTCCTCGGTGGGTTTCAACCCATGAAGGTAATTTTCCATGTGAATAGAACATACTGGGATCATTAAGCACATATCCAAGGCCTGGAGATCAAGATTCACGGTCTAAGAATGAAACGGGTTCAGAGAAGTAGCTTGGCGGAGAAGCCGTAATGAACTTTCCCGCTTCTGGAGTTTTTCTTGCAGAAGTTGTTTTCCGAAGGATAGTGGAAAGTGTATCAAAATTTCCTAAAAGCTAAGTGTCTACATTGGAAGAAGTAAGTTTGAGCCCATAAAATGGATAAAATGGCCTCAGAAGTATGAGAAAGTGAATAAAAGCCCTTTTTCAGAGAATTGGTTTTTAGCTTCTCCCTTATTAGAGAATCACTTGAGAAGGTCTATTTTTGAGAAGCGTTAGCTTGTGAAAAAATAAGCAAAAGAATTCACAAGAATTGAATGATCTGGCACAATTAAGATAGTCCACTTTGATATTTAGAAAGGGTTGATAAAGAAACGGGTCAATCGCTAAGTTTCAGAAAATCAATTCCCAGCTTCTCCACAATCGGGTTTCTACCTTCGAAGTTGGTTTTTCAACAAAGGCGTTGAATGAAGAGAAGCAAAAAAGTAAAAATCTGCTATGCAAATTAAGTTACCATTACATCTACCCCGAATGGGTAAAAGTGATTTCTTAAGGCCATTAATAAGGTGCATTTAATTCAAATCTTAACGTTAGAACTTTAATGTGTATTTTTGAAAATCTATCACTCGTGTGGTGCAAGATATGGAAAGTAATGGTAAGGAGGCAAGATATTTATAAAAGACTCAGACAATCAAGTGGAAATTACCATTTATTCACATCTTTCTCATATGCCCTTGATTTCCCACATTTTTAAAAATCATCTCACAGCGTTCTCTAAAGCTTTTAGTAGTAAATCAAAAGCGTAATCAGAAGCTATGGCCACTAGATTCATGGGTTTCGATGGGTTGAAGGGGATTACATCTGAATGGAAAAATTTGATAGATACATCCCTCAGATTCTACAATCTGGGCAATCTACATAGAAGATTGAATGGAGAGAACATCCATCCCATGATGCAAAAGCTCAAAGGTAGTGGCTTGGTTGAAGTTGCTGGATTTCCTATTGCAGTGCAAGATCCTGAGCTTATTTGGGAATGTATAATCAGATTCAACCCAGATACAAAATAGATTCTACTACCAGATGACATAGTTCTCATCTCCATTGATAGAGAGTATGTGTAGAACAATCTTCGTATTCCAGAGCGAGTGGAGTTTTCAAATATGAACTTCTCGATCACAATTTTAGAATACAATGAGAAGAAGATGAGATGGAGGAAAGAGATCACGAGCTCATGGTTCTGAAAGGCTAGGAGCATAAAGGGAAAAGTGCTAAAGACACTTTTTGGGATAGATCTAAAGGCTGAGATCATCGACATCCTGGTGCTCCTTCACATGATAAAAGGTGAAAGTGATGCATTGAATTTTATAGAGCACTACTTCTTCTTGGTCTAGGTAATATGTGCCAAGAACCATTATATAGATTGGGCTCAAGTGGTAAGTGAAAATTTGTCCAATGCCCTGAGTCTCACGAAGTTCCAGAAAAAATTCTATATGTCTTCCTATTTGATATACGTGTTAGCTACATTGCAAGTATGGCTAGGACATCCTAGACTAGAAGAATATGAAGATGATGTGAAAATTTATGATTTCTTCCCTCATTTGAAGTTACAAAATAGATATGCCTAGTTCATTAGAGTCAATGACTCATTTACAATGAGGTTGTGTAGAGAATTGCAAGGATGCCCAGAGTGGAGGTTCTTGCCAGAGGCCATGGAATTCATCACCCAATTTGGGAGCTTCTTTATTCAATTTTCTAATTTCTCATACCTTTGTCTTGCAGGTTTTGATGACTTCCCCATGAAGTTGCCGAGGTACCCTGATGACATGATCATGCTTGTAGAAGTGAGCCGACAAATGTTGCAAGTGAACTTGATCAGTGCAAGAATCAAGAAGAAAGGCTATGAATTCTCTGTTACCATTGGAGCTTACAGTTGTGCGTCGAGGTCAAATGCTAAGAATGTGATGAATGTGTTCGAGAGTAGATACAAGCCAGAAGTGTATGAATTTTTGAGACCTCAATTTGATCCACTAGGCTATGCCAGGAATCACCTCTAGATTGGCACTATGGTCAAGCACATCTTCAAACTCAAAGATTATTGGGCCAACTGCAAAGATGAGTTAGAGAGCCGGTAAAGATTCTACTCCAGGTTGACTGTTCAACAAATCAAGTTGTTCAATGTCAACATTAATGTTGAAGGCATCATCGATGATGGAGAACATATATATACTAACACATATAGAGATCAGATTAAGCCTTATCCTATGAGCTCAGAGCCAGTTCAAGGTCAAGCTATAGAAGATTTGGAGACCTTAATGGCTAAAGTCATCAAAATAACTGATAAGTGGGTTCAGTGGATGATGGGAAGGAGAAAGAGGTCTAGCAAGCCTACTCCTCAACAAGATCCTGTATTCAAGCTGGTGAGTGCTCCTACATCCTCCTCTTTGCCAGCGTCATCTATGGCCAAAGGACTAGCTCAACCACCAGGTGGAGATGATGAACCACCTGAAAAAGAAATCCCACTTCAAAAGACTTGCGGATTAGGTTCATCCCCTGTCATCGGTTTGAATAAAGAAGCTAAAGTAGAGAAACCCAAAAAGCCGATGGGAGAAGCTGTTGGGGCTGCGAAACCAGAGTAGAAAGCACAAGGGGGAACCATTGAGACACAAGGTGATGCTCCCACTCAAGAGGCTCCTACAATTATTGAGGTTGGTGATGATAGTAGCAGCTCAGAAACTGATGAGATAGATGAGCATTTGGGGTCTCCTCAAAAGGAAAAGAGCATTTCTTCTCCACAGATTAATCCTTTCGCTTCCAAGCCTAAAGATTCTCCTCCTATTATTAGGAAATTATTCATGGAAGACCTACTTTTTGTGACAAAGGTTACAAGTGTAGAATCATGGATTGATAACACTATAGAGTAGAAGAGAAAGAGAGCCGAGCTAGGCACTCCTAGTGGTGAGATGCTTTCACAAGCAATGCAGTTGGGCCTAGCTGAAAGCAAGTTTAAGAAGTCTAGGAATCTAACCACTCTTGGTCAAGATCTAGACACATGCCACTTGACTATGGAAATAGCCAAGCCATTAAAATATGGTAGAATTGAAGATCTTACTGCCTCAGATTTTGCACTCTAGTCTTTAGACATGGGACTCATCTACCATGACACGAAAGTGGACTTATGGAAGTGTAGCAATGTCTTGATCGAAGAAGATCTTGAAGAGCTCAAAATTACAAAGACTCAGCTCAAGGCAGATATCAAAGAAATGACTAACTTCATCAAATAGTTGGTCACTCCTATAGTAAGCCTACCTGGTTCTTTGACAACGTTTGATCCTACTGTAGCTAAGAACCAAGCGATACTCACTAAGTTGTAGGAAGATAGACATTTCAGACATATTGGCAGGAGGTGGATTGAACGACTCAAGTCTAAAGGTCTAGTAGCCATTGAGAAGCTTGGAAATGTCTTTTTATAGTTAGAAGCAGAAAAAGAATCCCTCAAAGGACATATGCTGACACTAACAACATAGAGGTTGAGGTGTGAAGAGTGCATGGTGCTTCTACATTGGCTAGTTGTGATGAAGAGTAAAGATGCAATCAAAGCCAATATATTTCAGAAAGGGGATGAACCTCTGATCAAATGGCTCCAAGGAGTTGAATTCAAAATGGAGATGATAATCAAAGTAGAGGCACGAATGAAGGTGAATGACGAAGAAGTCACTAAATAACAAAGTAAGATCTTTGTATACTTGACAAGTCTTCACTCTGAGTCTCAAGCTAGTGAAGATGGAAAGAGCCCTATTGATATAACCAACATGCAGAAGGAGTTCTCTGACTACTTGGACCAGCTTGCAAAATCATCTGGATCTCACCTAGATAGAATACCTAATCTTCAACAACTTGGTGGATGCATATACAAAGCCATGATGAAGACACAACCCCGAAAAGACACTGCAAAATGCATAGAGAAGGATCATGCTTGCTAGCTCATAAGATTGAAGAACTTGTACATCCTAGATTCTGAAAAGATGATTCCGATTCTTGTGGCCACCAAAGCTCATAAGACTAAGTTGGAGAAGGTGAAGAAGCCAGCGAAGAGAAAATAGCATTCCCCTCCTCTTTTTGATATACATTGTAAATTTGGTAAATGGCCACTTGTCATTTACCAACTTTGTAGAATATGAATCGATTCAGTTGGTTTTGTAGCGGGTTAACTCTTGAAGCCTATATGTAATACTCTAAAAATTAATGAAAAGGTCGGCTAAATTTTGGTGTGAAATACATCTTGTTGCGGAGTCAATCTGGAATGTGTTTTGTGCCATTTATTTACCGTTCCATGCATTTGTGAGTTGGAATATTTGTTTTCCTTAAAGATGGATTGAAATTAGCAAGTAGACAGAGTTCTATTTCTCTTCTTTAGTGTAGCTAATTGACAGTAATAAGAGTATTACTTGGAGGTTGGGGGAATACATATATGTACTATTTTAGATTAGTCTCACCCATATTGTTTTACTACATTTCATTAATTCAAGTAGAGTTCATTGATGCATTATTGCTAGTGTGAATTCATAAGCATTGTGAAATCACGGAGTTGGTTAAAATTTAGAAATCAAATTCACTGCCTAGATTAGTTTCTCACCGAGGACTAATTTGGTTACCTCTACTATTCTCTGGTTAAGAACATACCCCCATTAGGATTTAGAACAAATAAAATTTATTGCATATCTTCACATAAGGGAGCTGTACTTGTTAAAATTCATAGGAAAGTTAGTTGAATAGTTAACAACTTTCCAACTGTTCCTATTCACATTGTTTCTTAAGGATATTTTGGGCAAATAAAGAGTTAAATATAAAAAGGACAATTTGTTTACCAAAAGATTTTTGGTGACTCTTCTGGGGAGAGAAATGGTCGGTAGACTAGAATATTTGTCATGAGGAAAGATGGTGTTACGTCATGAGAACGTGTTCCCTATGCTTCAACCCAATCTTGGTTTTCAAGATGATCAAGAAGATATAGTCTCATCCTTGAATACTTTCACTTGGAGATATAGAAGAAATGTAGAGCATTATAGGAACGCGAGTCAAGTGCTTGAACAAGAAGAAGCTAGAGCACAAGCACTTGAAAGAGCAATTCAGAGAAGAAACCAACGTAGAGCAAAACACGGTGCGAGGCAATAAAACTAATTCGGTGCTCTAGATCAAAGAAGGTTTCTCAGAAGTACCAAGGGGCAAGGTGGAAAAGACCCTACATTTAAAAGGCTTGCAGAGCTCAACTTTCCCATAATAGACTTACCTCATCAGAAAGGTGACAAAAGAAGCTGGAGTAGACCACCCTCACCCTCGAAGACACAATCTTCATTGCCTATGGCTTGTCAGGTATTGAATTTACACGGAGTAGTTACTCCTCCTATTATTAATTTTCCTCCACATCCTACACCTACAATTATGGAAGCTCCATGGGCCACTGCAACTGGTCCTCTTTAGTTCGCAGCATATCATCCACTCCTTGGGGGCTCCAAAAAGAACTTTGCTAAGTTCACAGGAGATGGAGAAGTTATTGTAGATGAACACATCAAAGCCTTCTTTGCAGCAACTCACATCCTGGGAATCAAACATGAGGACATTGCCATCAGACTATTTGTTGAAACTCTAGTTGAAGCAATGACAAATTGGTTTTATCACTTGGGCGATGCTTCAATTATGAGTTGGGCTACTATGAGGTTAGCTTTTGAAGCTAGGTTTAAAATGGCCGAAGACAAACATGCCTTGTTGGCACAACTGACCTCCATCAAGAAACAAGCTTTTATGAGTATGAGAGAATTCATTTCTAAGTTCAATAAAATCACCAACAGAATTCCCACTACTAATAGACCCACTCCTGCGAACCTGAAGATATTCTTTATGGGTGCCATGCCACCAGAAATTAACTATGATTTAAGAAGAGCACGACCTGCAGATTTAGATGCTTCTCAGAGAACAACCATTGAGTTGGAAGATGACATGATCTCTATTGGTAGATGGAACAAAGAAATGTAGATAGGTGCAAGCTCGAGTGACACCACATCAACTAATGAGATGATGTAAAATATGTCTAATGAAATCATTGCTTTGAAAAGGTAACTCCCTAAGTATAACAATTCATATCAAAAATTGTTCCAAGATCAGAATAATAGAAGTAATGATGGAAGGACGTTACAATTACCCGCTCCACAATAGAGGCTTGCAATTGAGGCCCCCCCTAAGAAAGGAAATATGTGTGTATTTCATCTAACAATAGACCATGATGGTGAGAGCTATCCTGAAATAGCTCGCATGATGTAGTTGTTATCTACCAATGAGTTAGACACTGCGACACCAGACTATGAACTAGATTCATGCTCGCATGGTGACTCTGTAAATCTTTTTTTTGAGTATAAATCTAATTCTGAAGAAAAGGAGAGTGTTACGCTACCATAGATGGCACCACCTATGCAGTCCTAACTTGGAGCAAAAAAGACAAAACTCCCATCATCATTACTTCGACAGGAACCAACGATGCATCTACTTTAGGTACGAAAGAAAGTAGTCAGGAAATGAAAATCTCACAATTGGGTAAGGAAAATGACTCCTTTGATTTCATTTAGTTTTGTAAAAATTCCAAGATCCAAATTTCTCCCACAGACTATTTAAGGTCAAATCCCACTGAATTGAAAAGATTCATAGATTACTTAAAGGGAGATAGTATTAAATTGAATCATAATGTCACCTCTTCCAATGAAGATGATTCCTCACTGGCAAAACTATTTGAAGAAAGGGAAACCACTGTGCTAGCTACCTTCTCAGGTCAAAAACCCAAACCATTTTATGTCTCCTTGTATATCAATGGTTGTAAACTTAGCAACTATATCATAGACTCAGGTGCCTCTGATAATGTGATGCCTTCCCCTATGGAAAAAGCCTTAGGTCTCACCATGACAAAAGTTCACAATAGATGCTATTCTATGGATGCTAAGCAAGTCCTGCTACTTGGCCAAATCAAAAATGCCCAAGTAGCTCTAGCTACCCATCCTAAAAAGAAGATGCTACTGACAATCCTTGTTGCAGATATACCAACAAGTTATGGGTTATTTCTCAGCATAAGTTTTTGTAGAGACATGGGCTAGGAAATTAAGTTGGATTGGTCCCAGGTGGTAATTCCTATGGGAAATAAGAAGGTTAAACTAGAACCTAAGGAGAAGTCAAAGTTTACAGTGCTGAAATAAGATGATCCAAAAGCTCAAATCCTGTATCAAGAACTAGAGTTCGGTAATTACATGATGTTTACTGAAGGCATTGTTGATGAATCTAAAAGTGAACAAGAACAAGTGGAGGCCTCTGAGAAGGATAAGATTCTAGAGGTCTGGAGACTGGAATTCAACGGTAGTTGTTCTTCCTCTGGGTCTAGTGCAGGAGTGGTATTAATCCCACCCATAGGTGAACTTGAGTTGTTAGCTTTCAAACTAGAGTTTGCAAACACCAATAATATGACTGAGTATGAGGTGTTGTTACTTGGGATAATTGCTGCAAAAGAAAAGGGTGTGAGAGTTCTAAGAGCTTGAGGTGATGCTAAGCTGATTGTGCGCCAAATCAAAAGCCAATACTCTATAAAAAATTAGAAGCTGAAGAGTTACAGGAACAGAGTATGGGAGAAGATTGAAGAATTGGATGCCTTTGTAATTGAATATGTTCCTAGAGAGTTAAATTCCAAAGTAGATTCACTGGTAGTCTCCGCTTCCTTACTACTACCTCATCCAGAATTTAAAGACAAGAAGTACCAGGTAGAGGTAATGTACAGGCTATCGGTACCTGATAACATAGATGATTGGCAAGTATTCGACAATGACAAATGTCTGCAACTCTTCCTTGAAGGTAATGATAGTTCTCCTAAAGAAAATCCAAATGATCCCTCACAAGATCATCCCAAGAAATGGAAGAAAGATGAACCAGGTGTGATTCAGTTACAAGGTAATGTGATTCTCCCATATTTTGTATCATTAGAGAAAATTTTCAATCATCATGACACCTATGTTAAGAAGAAGTGAATAGAGAAAGGTCTTATGACCAGAGAATATGAAGGGATGAACATCAGGAATGAGTCAAATCCTAGGATGATAAACATAGGTAAGTGTTGCACACCTGAAGAGAAAGCGGAGGCTAGAAGGATTTTTCTAGAATATCAAGATGTCTTTGCCTGGAGTTATGAGGATTTAAAAGGCTTTATGGGAGGAAATTTCAAGCATCAAATTCCCCTAAAACCTGATGCTGCCCCATTCAGGCAGAAAAAAAGAAACTAAAATCCAAAAGTGGCAGATGCCATCTTTAGAGAGGTTGAAAAAATACTCAAAGCCAGGATTATCTACCCTATCCACCACTCTACGTGGATAGAAAATATTGTTCCTATGAGGAAGAAGAGTGGAGAAATAAGGATATACATAGATTTCAAAAATTTAAATCAAGCATCCTTGAAAGATAACTACGCACTCCCCAACATGGATCATTTGTTGTAGACGGTTGCAGGGGCCAAAATGATGTCTATGCTTGATGGTTTTTCTGAGTACAACCAAGTCAAGGTAGAAGAGAAAGATCAACATAAGATTGTGTTTACCACTCCTTGGGGCACATTTGCATATCACAAAAAGTCATTTGGTCTTATCAATGCTGGCGCAACATTTCAAAGAGGTATGGATTTGTCCTTTGCTGATATGAAAGATAAGATCATCATCATATACCTAGATGACTTAACCGTGTTCTCTAAGAAAAGGAGTGATCATATTAAAGATCTAGAGAGAGTATTGCGAAGGTGTCGAGAGCACAAGATTTCTTTAAATCCTAAGAAGTCAATTTTCTATTTTACTGAAGGAAAACTCCTGGGTCACATTATGTCATAAGAAGGTATTAGGATTGATCCAGAGTGAGTCAAAGCCAATCAAAGGCTAAGTTTTCCTATAAGTAAGACTGGAGTGAAATCATTCTTTGGTCAGGTAAACTTCCTCAAAAGATTCATCCTCGAATTTTCAAAGATCACCAAATGTATTGTGGACATGATGAAGGGTAATCAGAATTTCAAGTGGAATGATCCTAGTAAAAGAGCCTTCCAAGATATAAAAGATGCTAAAGCCAATGCCCATGTGTTACACCACCTAGATTATAAGAAAGATTTTATGATTTATTGTTACACATAACATACACTGTCAGCTATTCTTATGCAAGAAAATGGAGGAGGAGTCCAGGCTCCTATTGCCTTTATGAGTATGCCACTGAAAGATCATGAGCTGAGACATTCTTAAACTGAGAAGCATTCTTTCTCGGTGGTGAAATCTTTGAAGAACTTTAGATTCTATATCTTACATTCTCACTTAGTTGTATTTGTTCCTGATATTGCTGTAAAGAGCATATTAACCCAACAAGATGTGGGATGCAATAACAGAGGAGCTTGGGTAGCCAAAACATAAGAATATGACATAGAGATCAAGCCTACTAAGCTGGCGCAAGGCAATGCATTGTGTAAAGCTATGGCAGAAAGTGAAGAAGATAACCAGCCTGAAGCATAATAGTTAGTTTTGGCGATGAGTTTACAAGACCCATGGTTTGAAGACATCGTATATTTCCTGACTTATGGTGAGTGTCCTAGAGGATTGGCAACTAAACAAAGGAGGGATTTGAGGTTGAAAGCTACTAAGTATGTCATTTGGGAAGGTACATTATATAAAAGATTTGTAGATGGAACTTTTCTTAGGTGTGTTGATAAGCAACAACAAGAGAGGTTGTTAAAAACATTCCATGATGAAGCTTGTGGCGGGCATTTCTCATCGTCCGTGACTGCATTTAAAATTTTGAGGCAATGCTATTATTGGCTAGGGATGTTCAAAGATGTGTATCATTGGGTGGCCAAGTGTGAAAAGTGTAAGATGTTCGTAGGTTGACCTCAACTAGCAACTCTCCCTCTTAGACCAGTGGTAATAGAAGGTCCCTTCCAGCAATGGGACCTCAATTTTATTGGGCCTATCAATCCTACATCAAGTGCTGGTCACACTTATATAATCACTACAACTAATTATTTTATGAAATGGGTGGAGGCAAAGGACACTAAGAGAACTAATTCTGAAGTAGTGTGCGAATTCATCAAGGAGAACATCATGGTAAGATTTTGTGTGCTAGTTAAACTAGTCATGGATAATGCAACTTACTTTTCCTTAGTAGAAATTACCAATTTTTGTTTTGAGTATGACATATCTGCTAGTCATTTGTCTGATTATTTCCCACAAGGGAATGGTCAAGCTGAGTCAAGTAATAAGAACATGGTGAACATAGCTAGAAAACTTGTATTAGATAACCAAAGGACCTGGCATAAGAAAATTCATGAAGCACTTTGGGCTGACAGGGTAACTCCAAAGAGAGCAATTGGTATTTCACCTTTCAAGCTAGTATATGGAGTTGAGGCAAGCCTTCCCCTACCTCTGGAATTGGCTACCAACAAGTTGAGAATGGTGGTAGAAGATGGCATCTACAGGGATGGGTTGGAAAAATGAATTCTGTATCTGAATAAATTCGAAGAAGAATGAGAGAGGATTGTTGATCACATCACAGAACATCAAATGCAGGTAAAGAATATCTTTGACAATAAAACTAGGCTAAGGAAGTTTATGGTTGGAGATTCAGTTCTACTATGGGATAAATGAAGGGCACCTAAAGGAATGCATGGAAAATTTGAGATGCTCTAGAAAGGAACATTCATCATCCATCAAGCCTTTGACAAAAATTCCTTCAAATTGGCATATCCAAATGGTGAGGTGCTGCCCTTGACTTATAATGGTCAAGATCTAAAATTGTATCAAGTTGCAAATTGAAAGTAGGTAACCCCTGTATTGTATGATAGTTACATTTAGTTCCTATTTCTATTTTCCTTAATTTAGGTTCCCTCATTTTCCTTTCCTTTTCTTGTTTCCTTCCTTGCTTTAGTTTTGTTGTGAGCCACCTTTTCAATTAACTTGCGAAACCAAAGATTTGGATTCCTTGCTTAGATATGATCATATCCAAGTCCCCAGACAAAGCTAGCTATTGCACCACTTTTGTTCTTCACCCTTGAAAACAAAGGTGGATACCTTGTGTTATATTGCGTCATGAATTTTGAGGTATTTAAATTGGAGTCCAAGTCTAGAATCTCCCTAGGATAGGTGGTCTTTATCGAATTATCCCTTCATGCCTTCTTCTTGCTTTTAAGCCAAGTTGGTCTTTATTTCCTCCCTAGGAGTGGGTAAGTTATAGTCCCCAATTCGATAAAAACTCTATTTCTTGCATTTTTTATTGATGGTATTTCTTTGAATGTGAAGCTCTAAAATGACATTTTTCCCTTTGTCAGAAAATTGAACATAGCCTTCTCCTTGGCGGGTTTTGACCCATGAAGGTAATTTTCTATGAGAAGAGAACACTAGGATCATCAAGCACATATCCAAGGCCTAGAGATCGATATTCATGGTCTAAGAATGAATCGGGTCCAGAGAAGTAGCTTGGAGGAGAAGCTATAATGAACTTTCCCACTTGCGAAGTTTTTCTTGCAGAAGTTGTTTTCCGAAGGATAGTGGAAAGTGTATCAGGATTTCTTGAAAGCCAAGTGTCTACATTGGAAGAAGTAAGTTTGAGCCCCCACAATGGATAAAATGGCCTCAAAAGTATGAGAAAGTGAGTAAAAGCCCTTTTTCAGAGAACTAGTTTTTAGCTTCTCCTTTATCGGAGAATCACCTGAGAAGGTCAATTTCTGAGAAGTGTCAACTTGTGAAGAAATAAGCACAAGAATTCACAATAATTCAATGATCTAGCATGATTAAGATAGTCCACTTTGATATTTAGAAATGGTTAATAAAGAAACGAGTCAATTGCTAAGTTTCAGAAAATCAATTCCCAGCTTCTCCATAGTCAGGTTTCTACCTTCGAAGTGATTTTTTTGACAAAGGCATTGAATGAAGAGAAGTGGAAAAGTAAAAATCCACTACACAAATTAAGTTACCATTACATCTACCTTGAATGTGTAAAAGTGATTTCTTAAGGTCGTTAATAAGGTGCATTTAATTCAAATCTTAACGTTAGAACTTTAACAAATATTTTTGAAAATCTATCACTCGTGTGGAGAGAAATATGGAAAGTAATGGTAAGGAGGCAAGATGTTTATAAAAGACTCAGACAATCAAGTGGAAATTACCATTTGTTCACATCTTTCTCATACACCCTTGATTTCCCACATTTTTTCAAATCATCTCACAGTGTTCTCCAAAGCTTTTAGCAGTAAATCAAAAGCGTAATCAGAAGCTATGGCCACCAGATTCATGGGTTTCGATGGGTTGAATAGGATTACATCTGAATGGGAAAATTTGACAAATACATCCCTTAGATTCTATGATATGGGCAATCTACACAAAAGATTGAACGAAGAGAACATCCATCCCATGACGCAAAAGCTCAAAGGTAGCGGCTTGGTTGAAGCTGCTGGATTTCCTATTGCAGTGCAAGCTCCCGAGCTTATTCGGGAATGTATAACTAGATTCAACCTGGATACAAAATAGATTCTACTACTAGATGACATAGTTCTCATCTCCATTGACAGAGAGTCTATGCAGAACAGTCTTCGTATTCCAGAGCGAGCGGAGTTTTCAAATATGAACTTCTTGATCACAATTTCAGAATACAATGAGAAGAAGATGAGATGGAGGAAAGAGATCATGAGCTCATGGTTCCGAAAGGCTAGGAGCATAAAGGGAAAAGTGCTAAATACACTTTTTGGGATAGATCTGAAGGTTGAGATCGTCTACATCCTGGTGCTCCTTCACATGATAAAAGGTGAAAGTGATGCTTTGAATTTTATAGAGCACTACTTCTTCTTGGTCCAGGTAATATGTGTCGAGCACCATTATATAGATTGGGCTCAAGTGGTAAGTGAAAATCTGTCCAATGTCTTGAGTCTCACCAAGTTCTAGAACAAATTCTATATGTCTTCCTATTTGATATATGTGTTAGCTACATTGCAAGTATGGCCAGGACTTCCTAGACTAGAAGAATATGAAGATGATGTGAAAATTTATGAATTCTTCCCTCATTTGAAGTTACAAAATAGCTATGCTGAGTTCATTAGAGTTAATGAATCATTTACAATGAGGTTGTGTAGAGAATTGCAAGGATTCCCAGAGTGGAGGTTCTTGCCAGAGGCCATGGAATTCATCACCCAATTTGGGAGCTTCTTTATTCAATTTGCTAGTTTCTCATACATTTGTCTTGCAGGTTTTATGACTTCCCCATGAAGCTACTAAGGTACCCTGATGACATGATCATGCTCATAGAAGTGATCCGATAGATGTTGCAAGTGAACCTGATTAGCACATGAATCAAGAAGAAGGCTATGAATTCCCTATTACCATTAGAGCTTACAGCTACACGTCGAGGTCAAATGGTAAGAACGCGATGAAGGCGTTCAAGAGCAGATACAAGCTAGAAGTGTATGAAGTTTTGAGACCTCAATTTGATCTAGTAGGCTATGCTAGGAATCACCTCCAGATTGGCACTATGGTCAAGCACATCCCTAAACTCAAAGATTATTGGGCCAACTCTAAAGATTAGTTAGAGAGTTGGGAAAGATTCTACTCCAAGTTGACTGTTGAGCAAATCAAGTTGTTCAATGTCAACATTAATGTTGAAGGCATCATCGATGATGGAGAACATATGTATACCAACACATGTAGAGATTAGATTAAGCCCTATCCTGTGAGCTCAGAGCCAGTTCAAGGTCAAGCTATAGAAGATTTGGAGACTTTAATGGCTAAAGTCATCAAAAGAAATGATAAGTGGGTTCAGTGGATGATGGGAAGGAGAAAGATTTCTAGCAAGCCTACTCCTCAACAAGCTCTTGTAGTTGAGCTGACGAGTGCTCCTACATCCTCCTCTTTGCCAGTGTCATTTATGGCCAAATGACCGACTCAACTAGCAGGTGGAGATGATGAACCACTTGAAAAAGAAATCCCACTTGAAAAGACTTGCGGAGCAGGTTCATCCCCTATCATTAGTTTGAATGAAGAAGCTGAAGTAGAGAAACCTGACAAGCCCACAGAAGAAGCTGTTGGGCCTACGAAACCAAAGCAAAAACCATAAGGGGGAAGCATTGAGATACAAGGTGACACTCCCACTCAAGAGGCTCCTATAATCATTGAGGTTGGTGATGATAGTAGAAGCTTAGAAACTGATGAGACAAATGAGCATTTGGGGTCTCCTCAAAAGGAAAAGAGCATTTCTTCTCCACAGATAAATCCTTTCACTTCCAAGCCTAAAGATTCTCCTCATTTTATCATAAAATTATTCATGGAAGACCTACTTTCTGTGACAAAGGTTACAAGTGTAGAATCATGGATTGATAACACTATAAAGTAGAAGAGAAAGAGAGCCAAGCTAGGCACTCCTAGTGGCGAGATGCTTTCACAAGAAATGCAGTAGGGCCCAATCGAAAGCAATTTTAAGAAGTCTAGGACTCTAACCACTCTTGGTCGAGATCTAGACACAAGCCACTTGACTATGGAAATAGCCAAGCCATTAAAAGATGATAGAATTGAAGATCTTATTGCCTCAGATTTTGCACTCTAGTCTTTAGACATGGGACTCGTCCACCATGACATTAAAGTGGACCCGTGGAAGTCTAGCAATGTCTTGATTGAAGAAGAGCACAAAGAGCTCAAAATTACAAAGACTCAGCTCAAGGCAGAGATCAAAGAAATGACTAACTTCATCAAATAGCTGGTCACTTCTGTAGCAAGCCTATTTGGTTCTTTGACAATGTTTGATCCTACTGTAGCTAAGAACCAAGCAATACTCGCTAAGTTGCAGGAAGATAGACATTTTAGACATATTGGTAGGAGTTGGATTGAACAACTCAAGTCTGAAGGTCTGGTAGCCATTGAGCATCTTGGAAATGTCTTTTTATAGTTAGAAGTAGAAAAAGAATCCCTCAAAGGACATATGCTGACACTAACAACAGAGAGGTTGAGGTGTGAAGAGTGCATGGTGCTTCTACATTGGCTGGTTGCAATGAAGACTAAAGATGCAATCAAAGCCAATATATTACAGAAAGGGGATGAACCTCTGATCAAATGGCTCCAAGGAGTTGAATTCAAAATGGAGATGATAATCAAAGTAGAGGCAGGAATGAAGGCGACTGACGAAGAAGTCACTAAAGAACAAAGTAAGATCTTTGTATACTTGATAGGTCTTCACTCCGAGTCTCCAGGTAGTGAAGATGGAAAGAGACCTATCGGTATAACCAACATGAAGAAGGTGTTCTCCAACTACTTGGACTAGCTTGTGTAATACCCCAAAAATGGGCTATAAGTTCATTAACCTCCTACATCGACAAATCGAACAAAATCGACATCGAAGTCCTAACCTAAGGCACATCTGAACATCATCAAATCTAATTGATTATCTTAAATTCTGCATCAGGGAACATTCCTAGCAATATTCCTAATCATCATAATTATCTTTAATTTTATAATTATTTGGCAATAAATCACATTTATCCTAAAGTTTGATTAATTGAATATTTTCATATTTAATTAATTAGATTTAATATTTGCCACTTAATTGTATAATTAAATTTAATTCTATCTATTATTAATTGTATTATTTAATTTTGACAATAAATCTAATATCATATGAATAATTGATTAAATTCTTATTTAATTAATTAAAGCAAGTTTTCATTATTTAATAATATAGTTTTTAATAAAAGTTTGATTAAATAATTGATTAACCCATAAATCAATTGTTTTATTTTTAAAAGCAGTTAAGTTGGAAATAAATCACTTTATTATTAAATTAATTCATAATTAAAACATGCACAATCATAAAAGCAAACAACTATCAATTATCAATTAAAGCTAAACTCTATTTTGAGTTAAAGCTTAGCTTTTGCATGTTTTTGTGAGTTAATTATCCTTTATTTAAAAATAACTCAAAAATCAACCTGAGTTATTTGAGTGATTTATGGCTTTTATCCATGCACCTCCAAAGCCTTGGATTTCTATAAAAACAAGGCTCAGCTCTTCACAAATCATCTCATATTTTTGCACAATCACGTTGGAGAATTGGAATTGAAGAAATCAAAGCTCTTGCGAATCGACATCTTTGTGAGATCAATCTTATTTTTGCATTCGTATTGCATATCATTGTTAGATTAGCATTGCATATCAATTTTCAATAGCATTCATAGCATATCAATTTCATCTAGCATAGATTCATATCAAGTTTTCATTCTTATTGCATAGAAAATTCAAAAAAATAGATTAATTGCATTCATATTTCATATCTAGATCAATTGCATTCAAATCCTTCATTTAGGTGTCGTCTAGGTCACTGATCTTGATTACAATCTGAGAACATTAATCTCGCACCTATTAGAAGGCAGTAAATCACTTGGTTAGATTAGATTTCAATTTTGCACGATTTTGATTATAGCTAACCTCTAATGTTTTACTGAAGTGTTGTGTCTACAGGTCAGGTACAATTTTCACACACACATTTGTTCTTACAACTTAATCACACAGTTGGGATTCTCAGAGATGGCTATTGATCCTCGAAAGAAGATCACCATAAAAGCCTATGACGAACAAGAAAGAGCTTCTAAAGGCACCATTGTCTTACCCATCCGAGTGGGTCCGGTCATCAAAGATACCACATGTCAGGTGCTTGATCTACCATTGGCTTACAATATCCTTCTAGGGAGACCCTGGATCCATGAAATGCAAGCCATTCCTTCTACGTACCATCAATGCTTGAAATTTCCTTATGAAGGGGTAGAAGTTACTATCCCAGCAGATCTGAGTACAACTTGCAATACATTGAAGGAAAGTGCCGATAAGCTTGTACCTAATAACAAAGAATCTTCCATCAAACAAAAAAATGTGGCTTCCACATCCAAGATGGAAGACATTGCTAAAGAGATCAATATCAAAGAAAATGGGATGGGAGAATACACTATAGAGCCAGTCTTGTCTCTGACATCTCTCCCAATCTCACCTAATTCGTATGGATAATCCTTGAAGCAGTCTAAATCAGAACCTAAGGAACCTATGGAAGCATACAAAAGAAATTTTGTGGTGGAGCAAGTATCCAAACAAGAATTTGAAGAGGATGAAGCTGTGCTTGCATGGCTATACAAAGATGATTCTGAATCCAAAATTGTTCAACCTAGTGAATCTATAGCACCTACAATCCCTTCTAATTCATATGATCCAGGGAACAGATTGATAGCCAAGATGGGATATTCTGGTCAAGGACCTCTAGGAATTAGAGGAAAGGGTCTTGTGACACCCATTCCACATATTGGTAGAGCCAACAAAGATACTGGTGGCTTAGGCTTTAAGAAGAAACCCTATCATCTCAAAGGCGGTTGTTCTCATGTCATAGAACAAATTGCACCAGGAGAACCCCTTCTCAACAAAGAAGAGACAGAACCCTCAGATGATGATTCAGATAGTTCAGAACTCATCCCCTATGAAAAATTGCCTAAAGAGATCAAAGATCTTCTTGATGATAAAGATGATCATATCAAAAGAATTAATGTAGTAGACACACAAGAACCTACTGTAGTGCAAGAGATGGTTGCACCACAAGAACCAGCCAATCTCGAAGGCAATCAAACTGATCAAGAAGAAGGGGGTAGTTATTCTGACACTGATTCCCATGAATATGAATTCAAGTCAGAGACTAAGGGTAATCCTTCTTGGGGTATTCATCCTGATTTCACACATTTTCTAAGATTTCCTAGAGATCTTGAATCAGAAGCTGAGTCAAATGACTATGAATGGGGTGCCATTCCAGAAGAAGATGAGCTTATCACAAAGAAATATATTGATGTTATTCACCAATATGTATCTCAACCCAACATAGGTCTAGAGCGAAACAATGAACTTAACGTGTCTGATCCACTTATGGTTGAAGAGGACTCCCATGATGATGTTGAGCCTATTCACGAATTGAACATTTTGAGCTGTAATATCACCTTTGAACTTGAGTGTCAGGTTAGGACCAATGATGACATATCCATGTTTGTGAACACCATATCCCAAGCCTTTCCCGCTTTGACTATCCAACGCCCTGATCTTATCGACCAAACTTCCACAAACCCAAGCCACGGTGTTTACACCTTTTCCAGTGACTATGCCCTTGCTTGTTACCTCAATGCAGTCGAGCCTATGAGGACTTCCATCAGCGAATCGAGCGTCAGCATGACTGAGTCAGACATCAAATATCTTAGTCAAAAAAATAAAAATAAAAAGAGTTCTGAGGGTGAAAACCACTTTGTGGCAGTCTCAGATCCTACAAAAGTAAAAAGAAAAGACGTATCTGAAGGTGAAAACCTCTCTGAGGCACCTAAGGATGAGATATTTGATGTCCTTCTGAGTCATTTACAGGATAGATCTCCAGTTCTGATTGAGCCCACTCAATCCATCAATTTGGGTACAACAGAGGAACCACAATTGGTACATGTAGCACAATCTCTATCAGAAGAAGAGAAACAGAAATTCACTACATTCTTATCAGAAAAAAAGATCAATTTTGCATGGAAATATTCAGATATGCCAGGATTGGATCCCAATCTCATTATGCACCATCTATCCATTGCTCTTGGAGTAAAACCAATCAACCAAAAATTGAGAAAGATGCATCCTCATGTTGCACTCTTAGTCAAAGCAGAACTAGAAAAACTCCTAAAAGCTAGATTCATCTGTGTCATAGACTATGCTGAGTGGATCTCTAACATTGTACCTATTTCAAAACCAGATGGTTCAATCAGAGTGTGCACAGACTTTAGAGATGTGAACAGAGCATGCCCTAAGGATGATTTTCCACTGCCTAACATTGATATGATAGTGGACATGACTGCAGGCTATGAAATGTATATCTTAATGGATGGCTTTTCTGGGTACAACCAAATCAAAATTTCTCCAAAAGATCAAGAGAAAATAGCTTTCACATGTGCGTGGGGAACCTTCTATTGGAATGTTATGCCATTCGGACTCAAAAATGCGGGAGCTACATACCAAAGAGCAATGACATCTATTTTTCATGATATGATGCATAGAACAATGGAGGATTATGTTGATGATACCTTAGCAAAATCAATGATCAGAACTGAACATCTAACTGACTTGAGCATGATCCTTGACAAAATGGAAAAATTTAGTCTCCGACTAAATCCTAAGAAGTGTGCTTTTGGTGTCACTTCTGGAAAGCTCTTAGGATACATAGTTTCAAAGAAAGGCATTGAAGTTGATCCAGCTAAAGTCAAGGCTATAATAAAGATGCAACCTCCCACAAATATCAGTCAAATGAGGATGTTGCAAGGCAGAGTTCAATCTATCAGAAGATTCATATCATAGCTAGCGGACATATCACAACCTTTTACAAAAACATTACATAAAGGTGTGACCTTTGCATGGAATGAAGAATGCGAGAACAACTTTAACCATATCAAGAAGTATCTATCAAATCTGCCTATCTTGATGCCTCCTATTCATGGGAAGCCATTGATCTTGTATGTCTCTGCAACAGCCACATCACTGGGGGCATTGCTAGCGCAACATGATGAAGACAAAAAGGAAAGAGCCATCTACTATATAAGCAAAACATTGGTGGCATATGAAAAGAACTATTCTATGATTGAGAAAGCTTGTCTCGCTGTGATCTTTGCATCACAGAAACTGAGACACTACATGTTAGCTCATACTACTCATTTGGTAGCTAAAATTGATCCACTGAAATATCTCCTAAGCAAAGCTGCCCTCACAGGTAGACTAGCTAAATGGGTCATGCTCTTGAGTGAATTTGACATTGAATATGTTGAAAGAAAAGCTATCAAAGGACAAGTCATTGCTGATCAATTAGCTGAAGCACCATTATTTGATGATACACCCATGAAAATGGAATTTCTGGATTCCTCTATCATGCACCTCTCTTCTAGAGTATGGCGGTTATTCTTTGATGGCTCCTACACACAGAATGGATCTAGAGCAGGCATATTGTTCATCACTCCTCAAGGATACTCGATACCCAAAGCATTCAGATTAAAGTTTCCTTGCACAAACAATATTGCTGAATATGAGGCACTTCTCAATGGTATGAAAATGGCAATACAGTGGAGAGTTACAGAGATGCACATCCATGGAGACTCACAATTGGTTATCCACCAAGTCAATGATGTGTACCAAACCAAAGATGAAAAGCTCATTCCTTACAAGAGAATGGTAGATGATTTAAAGAAATACTTCATCTCTATCACATTTGAGCAAATACCCAGAATGGAGAATAAGGCTGCTAATGCAATGGTGGCACTATCTACTCTCTTACAATAGCCTGAACATGAGCTACGCTATGAGTTCCTGGTGGAAGCCCTATCCTATCCTGCATATGACTCCCCTAAAACCCGCATGATCTGCACTGTTGTAGGTTATGACTCATCTCGCTACAAAAATCTATTCTCCTATCTCCATGACCAAATCATCCCTGAGTCCTTTAACCATTTTGAGAAATGAAACCTTATCCAATCTGCATCCTGATATGTCATCATTGGTAATGATTTGTATAAACGAGGTCTAGATGGTACACTGCTTAGATGTTTAGAACGAGAAGAGTCTCAACGTGCATTAGAGGAAGTCCACGAGGGTATATGTGGGTCACACTCGAACGGTTTAACGTTAGCTCAAAAACTTATTAGGGCTGGGTACTATTGGCCTGAAATGGAGAAAGAGGCTATTAAATTTGCTAAAAACTGTCAACAGTGTCAAGTACATGGCAACTTGATTCATGCTACAAGGAGAGATCTAATTCCCTTTACTACACAATGGCCTTTTCAACAATGGGCATTTGATCTCATAGGCACTATCCATCTGCACTCTTCTAATGGACATACCCATATCATCACAGCTACAGATTATTTTAAAAAATGGGTAGAAGCAGTTCCTCTAACACAAGCAACGGGGAAACAGATCTCTATGTTCATCCTGAACTACATCATTTGTAGATATGGGATCCCTCATTCCATAGTCACAGACAATGGGGGACAATTCAAAAATAAGGACCTAGATGACTTATGTGCCAAATTCAAGATTACTCAACATTGGTCATCTATCTACTATCCTCAAGGGAATGGACAAGCTGAAGCTTCAAACAAAAATCTCTTGAAAATCTTGCACAGAACAGTGAATAAAACAGGAAGAGACTGGCATCTCATGATCAATCCAGCTCTCTGGGCATACAAAACTAGTATCAGAACACCTATAGGGGCTACACCTTTCGCTTTAGTTTATGGGTCTGAAGCGGTACTGCCTATTGAGGTTGAAATCCCATCACTCAGAATCAAAATGCATGGACTTGTCACTGATGAAGACTACAGAGTGTCTAGGTTACAAGAACTTGAATTACTAGATGAACGCAGGCAAGAAGTGTATGATCATCTCAGAGTGTATCAGAAAAGAATGTCTAGAGGCTACAACAAGAAAGTCAGACATAGAGAATTTCAGGTTGGCGATCTAGTGTTGAGAGAAAATCCTAAAAATCAATCACATTGAGAACGCAAGGGGAAGTTCGAACCCAATTGGCTGGGTCCCTTTGTTATCACTGCTACTTTTGGCTCTGGTGCCTATCAACTCTCAATGACTAAAGGAGAAAAGCTCCGAGAACCAATCAACGTTCTCCATCTGAAGAAATTCTACGCCTAAGGCATTCAGTCTATGGTTAAATATCCTAAAAAAATCTTAAAAATCGGAAAAAGTCCTGAAAAAATGAACATCTTGGTGAAAACCTAGCAATAGGCGCCTTGATGATTCACAAAAAAATCAAAAAATATAAAAAATTCAAAAAAATCAAAAAAATGAAAAATACAAAAAAAAGAAAAAAAAAGAAAAAGTGCCTTGGTGAAAACCTGGACACAGACACCTTGGTAGCAAAAATAGAATCTCTACCAAGATGGTGAAAACCCGGCAAACGGGCGCCACTTGTTCCAAATGCTCCATCTATCAGTGCAATCTTGGTCTTTCCTAGCTTTCAGTCTTGCTTTAGTTTGTACATATCTCCCGGTTTGTTTTTGCATTTCCAGTTTTCAATAAGTCAGTCTGTACACCAACTAGCTCAAGCGTCTGTATCCTATCAATGTTTAACACTTGGGGGCAATCAATGTCATATCCTATGGTCTCCCATGTATCTTAGATGGATCATATCTAGTCAGAGTCCTTTGAAGCTTCATGTGAGCCAGTCAGTTAGTCTTGTCTCCAGAAAGGATTTTGCATCTACAACAATGCAATCAAACATCAAAACAAACTGAAAACAATCTATGCTTTTTACATGATTTTATCTCTTTGTATGCTTACTGATTCACATTGAGATTTTTTCATATTGTGTCCCTTCGAGCTCTTCGATGATGTCCTTTATAGGATTTAGAGGGTGATGACTGGGGGCATAATCTTTTCTTTGTCTTCTGCTTGTATGTGAAAATCTAACAACTTTGAAAATTCTGGATTGAAATGGTGTCCGACTATAAGAGCCTCTATCTCAAATTGGATGGCCATGCGTACCTCGACCATTGATACCCAGACAATTCAAGGAAGTTTGATCTAACTATTGTCTATTTGAGTAAGTTCTTTCTCCTACTGTGGAATGCAATCTTGCCTAAGGATGTGAACGATAAAGGGTCACTACGAGTAATTCACATTGGATTTAGAATGATCTCTTGACTGTTTGATGTGTTTATAATGCAAGGCGTACTCAGGTCATCACGACATTTATGTTTTGATGCTTGTACAAATTGCTATATCAAAATGGACATGATATTCAGGTCATCCTGGCATTTGTGCCTTGGTGCTTATATCTGATCCAACATTCTGAAAACAAATCAATATTCATATGTCCATGGTTGTATAACCAGTGGGTGTTGTATTGATTCTTGCACATATAAATCGATATTCATATGTCTATGGTTTCATGGCTAGTGGGCATTGTATTGATTTATTCGGTTACCTAAAAGTTCAATGATGATAACAAATCGACATATGATTAGTGACTAGGTCCTAGGTCTTAGGTTGCATTTCATTTTGCATGTCTCATTGCATTTTGCATGTTTGCATGATCTCACAATGACTAAATGAACTTCAAAGCTTAAAAAATTCTTCAATCACCTCTTCCAATCTAACAAGAGCTGAATCCCAAATGAAGGTTCCTCCAACGAAATAGCAAGTAGAATCTTTTTTCGGGATCAAAATCAAAATCTGAGATCATTCATATTGTCTACTGCTTGCATAATCGACCTTCAATCTTCACAGAAATCTAAAATTCAACTTAACTGATTATCTTACATCAAACTATCAAAATTTCAACTTGGTCAACCATGGTCAACTCATGGTCAAACCTAGTCAAACTTGGTCTCCAAGACCTCTAAACGATGCAGAATGTGTTCTTGAATGTGTTTCACCACACTTCTCAAATCAATTAACATGCTTCTAAACTATAACGCTGACTTTTCTTGTCAAATTTCAATTTTAATCCCGAAGGGGGCATGGTATTACACATCATTCAAAGTCTGTAAATCAAATTCTATCGATCAAATCTATCAATATCTTTCATCAGTGATCAAGACAACAATCACGTCTAGTCGCTGATTCATCAAAAGTCCTCATCGCTCGGGGCAAATCTATCATCACTTGGGGCATGTCAGATTCATCAAGATCCATATCAATCTAGTATTCTCCTAATCTTGTAAACTGTATCAGTTTTTGCAACCATCAGATCATAGTGTTCTTTCCTTGGTTCTTCGGCAACTGAAGGGTTTGGATGTGATACCTGCTAGTTCTGCTAAGACAATCGAGTCTAGAACGGGTCACTCACTTCTTTGCAATCCTAAGGTTTGGAATCAGACATTTTGACACTTTTTCGCAATCATAGGTTCATTTGCTGTTATAGTGAACATTATCTTTGGTCACTCAGGACCTAT
Organism: Chamaecyparis obtusa; assembly: GCA_027943335.1. Lineage (NCBI taxonomy): Eukaryota > Viridiplantae > Streptophyta > Pinopsida > Cupressales > Cupressaceae > Chamaecyparis > Chamaecyparis obtusa. The sequence goes on from BSBK01008030.1 coordinate 105,005, forward strand.
TATCTCCATATCAAATTAGCTTCTGTCTCATATCAATTATCAATTTCAAACATCAGTTTCATATCTTTATCAAACATAGACTATCTTTGAACCATTGCGCTTCGCACAGTAATTCAAAGAGGTGCAAAATGTAATACCCCAAAAATGGGCTATAAGTTCATTAACCTCCTACATCGACAAATCGAACAAAATCGACATCGAAGTCCTAACCTAAGGCACATCTGAACATCATCAAATCTAATTGATTATCTTAAATTCTGCATCAGGGAACATTCCTAGCAATATTCCTAATCATCATAATTATCTTTAATTTTATAATTATTTGGCAATAAATCACATTTATCCTAAAGTTTGATTAATTGAATATTTTCATATTTAATTAATTAGATTTAATATTTGCCACTTAATTGTATAATTAAATTTAATTCTATCTATTATTAATTGTATTATTTAATTTTGACAATAAATCTAATATCATATGAATAATTGATTAAATTCTTATTTAATTAATTAAAGCAAGTTTTCATTATTTAATAATATAGTTTTTAATAAAAGTTTGATTAAATAATTGATTAACCCATAAATCAATTGTTTTATTTTTAAAAGCAGTTAAGTTGGAAATAAATCACTTTATTATTAAATTAATTCATAATTAAAACATGCACAATCATAAAAGCAAACAACTATCAATTATCAATTAAAGCTAAACTCTATTTTGAGTTAAAGCTTAGCTTTTGCATGTTTTTGTGAGTTAATTATCCTTTATTTAAAAATAACTCAAAAATCAACCTGAGTTATTTGAGTGATTTATGGCTTTTATCCATGCACCTCCAAAGCCTTGGATTTCTATAAAAACAAGGCTCAGCTCTTCACAAATCATCTCATATTTTTGCACAATCACGTTGGAGAATTGGAATTGAAGAAATCAAAGCTCTTGCGAATCGACATCTTTGTGAGATCAATCTTATTTTTGCATTCGTATTGCATATCATTGTTAGATTAGCATTGCATATCAATTTTCAATAGCATTCATAGCATATCAATTTCATCTAGCATAGATTCATATCAAGTTTTCATTCTTATTGCATAGAAAATTCAAAAAAATAGATTAATTGCATTCATATTTCATATCTAGATCAATTGCATTCAAATCCTTCATTTAGGTGTCATCTAGGTCACTGATCTTGATTCCAATCTGAGAACATTAATCTCGCACCTATTAGAAGGCAGTAAATCACTTGGTTAGATTAGATTTCAATTTTGTATGATTTTGATTATAGCTAACCTCTAATGTTTTACTGAAGTGTTGTGTCTACAGGTCAGGTACAATTTTCACACACACAGCTTGTAGAATCATCTGGATCTCACCTAGATAGAATACCTGATCTTCAAAAACTTGGTGGATGCATATACAAAGCCATGATGAAGACATAACCCCGAAAAGACACTGCAAAATGCATAGAGAAGGATCATGCTCGCTGGCTCATAAGATTGAAGAATGTGTACATCCCAGATTCTGAAAAGATGATTCTGATTCTTGTGGCCACCAAAGCTCATAAGACTAAGTTGGAGAAGGTGAAGAAGCTAGCGAAGAGAAAATAGCATTCCCCTCCTCTTTTTGATATACATTGTAAATTCAGTAAATGGCCACTTGTCATTTACTGACTTTGTAGAATATGAATCGATTCAGTTTGTTTTGTAACGGCTTAACTCTTGAAGCCTATATGTAATACTCTGAAAATCACTGAAAAGGTTGGCTAAATTTTGGTGTGAAATACATCTTGTTGCGGAGTCAATCTGGAATATGTTTTGTGCCATTTATTTACTATTCCATGCATTTGTGAGTTGGAATATTTGTTTTCCTTAAAGATGGATTGAAATTAGCAAGTAGACGGGGTTCTGTTTCTCTTCTTTAGTGCAGCTAATTGACAGTAATCAAAGTATTACTTGGAGGTTAGGGGAATACATATATGTCCTATTTTAGATTAGTCTCACCCATATTTTTTTACTACATTTCATTAATTCAAGTAGAGTTCATTGATGCATTACTGCTGGTGTGAATTCATAAGCATTGTGAAATCACAGAGTTGGTTAGAATTTAGAAATCAAATTCACTGCCTGGATTAGTTTCTCACCGAGGGCTAATTTGGTTACCTATGCTTTTCTTTGGTTAAGAACATACCCCCATTAGGATTTAGAACAAACAAAATTCATTGCATATCTTCACATAAGGGAGTTGTACTTGTTAAAATTCAAAGGGAAGTTAGTTGAATAGTTAACAACTTTCCAACTGTTCATATTCACATTGTTTCTTAAGGATATTTTGGGCAAATAAAGAGTTAAATCTAAAAAGGAAAATCTATTTACCAACACCCTATTATCTTCCTGACCGTCCTTCTCAATATTAGCCACATCCTGGGCTATTTCCTGCATGATGTTGTCATCAACCAGAACATTTTTTTATAACTCATCACAACCCTCCATGATAGGTTCCTTCTCCATTTGTTTTCCTATTTTTCCTAAATATTCTCCTATAAGGTAGAGCTATCATTGGAAGAAATGACAACCCTCTTAGCCCTCTTCTTATTCCTATTTTTGGCTTTGGTGTGCTTCCCTATAGTCTCCATTTTCTTTTTACCCTTCCCCTTCACACTGTCGTCCCTACTCTCCTCTTCCTCCATCTCCACATCAGTAACCGAATCCTTCATCTTGGCCTTCCTATTTTTGCTTTTGGACGAGGAGTCATGATGCATGGAGGGTTTTCTGGGTTGCTTAGAGTCAACCTCTTCATTTTTAGTATCCTCCATAAAGGGTTCCTCCGAATCTTCACCATCAGTATCATAATCTTCAAGGGCCTTCCTATTCAACAGGGACCTCTCAACCTTCTTAGACTTAAGAACCTCATAGATAAGGACCATCATCCCATCATGATAGGCATGGTCACCATTAGGGTCCCTCTTCCAGCTAAGAATAATAGCATTCAAAGAACTCAAAAGATAAAAGGGGAAATTAACTTTAACCCCATGTCTAAAATGATTTAGCAGAATTAGATGGTGATTATAAATTTTGGTATATCTACCATCTAGCATAATGTAACTAATGATAATAAAAAGAACCAGTCTCCATGATGTAGAAATGCATTTAGGGTTAGAATAAGAGTTATCAACGTTAACCATGCGCTTCCTTTCTTGGTCTGTTGGTGCAAAAACCTCCAGAGCTTTTTCTAACACCTTTTTGTCCCTATAGAAGTTGATCCCTTCTATTTTGAGACCCATCACCTCAGCGATGATCTCCTCAGTCACCTCCATGTTCTGTGCTCCTACCATAATTCTCCCTTTGTTCCATCTCTTGATGAAATGATTGGTAACAACAAGCTTCCCTCCATGTAGTTTTTCCAAATAAACCGCCAGTCCCCCTTCCTTAACAATGTTCCAAACCTCTGGGTTTTGGTTCCACCCATTACAGTTCCCCAGCTCACACCTTTTCTTATGGCCTCCCATGGCTATGTAGCTATCAAAAAATCTACTCTCAAAATTTCTCACAACACTCTGAAGCTTAAGCTTGAAGTAATAATAATACCCTCTAAAGCCTCTAAAGCCTAATGATGTTATGCATATGAGTTGTGGGCATTTGATACTTGGTAGGTCATGGAAGTTTTCAAGAAGAGTTGTACATGATGGGTACTCAAACACCTATCTAGTTCATCATGGAGAGAAAATGTATAGGCTGAGTCATTTATTGGGAAGACAACTTGATTCCATAGTTTTGTGTTTTGGTAGTGAAATCTCAGTACCTAAACAATGTAATTTGTACTATGATACTGGTTGGTGTCTAAAGAATTGGCAGATTAAAGGGCAAGACAGTCCAAGGTAGCCAGGACTGATTGAGAAACCTTTTGTGTTGGTTGGGGCAATGAAGTGTCCTCTTGGTAAAAAATGGAATGATGATAAGGTTGGTAGTGGGTAGGTTCCACAGGGCTCACACAAGGAGTCACAAGTATAGACATTACAAAGCCAACACTATCATCCACCAAGAAAGTCAAACCATGGACATTTTTCTTCTAATGATTTATGTGTGAATGCAGGTTGGCAGGGTGTCAGAAGGATGGCTACATTGGGGGACTTTTTGATCCCTAAGTTTCAGGTTGATCAAAAGATAGTAAGGAAGATCACTGAGCACAACTCTTGGGACAAGAGTTTTCTTGGAGGTGGGGAGTATGGTGCAGGGGTACCAAGGTTCATCAAGTAAGGAATGAAGGAATTCACTCATGGCATGAAGACAATCAGTGAAGACCAGCGGAAGGGAATGCACAATCAGGGTCAGAAGATCAATTGGAAGATCTTAGAACCTATAATGACTCTAAAGTAATGCAATACTTTAATAAGTTTGTAATGTCCTCAAAGGACTAAACTCTTGTTTGTAAATGGACCAATAATGTCCAAGCCTAAACCATATTTCAAGAATCTAGGATAGGTCATTGGATAAGTCCAGGGCATTAGGAGTCAATAAGAAAGGGTTTAATATTCAATAAAGCCATTTTATGGTTTAAAAATTGAAATATTTAAAAAGTAATGGCTATTAAGGAGTTTAGAGGGAAATGGTATTTTGTTATGTTTTAAGCCTTAACCATTCAACTCAACATTCAAAGTTGGTTGATATGATTATTGGAAGTTCTATTTTAGAGGAAGAAGTCTATTGTATGGGCAGAGATTGCCTGGTGTACAAACTAGTGAAATAGTGAGCAGTAAAACTTTTATTTTCTACTATTTCATTAATCTTAGAAGTCTTTTATTGCTTGGTTTGGTGTATTAATGAAATAGTATGGTTTACTTGTTCCATTTCAAACCATTTTGAAATGAACTTTACTTTGCTTTGAGAATTTTGTACGCCTGGTGCAAGCAAACAATGTTAATTTTGGAATTTGTGCTACAATAGTCCTAAGTTTTATTAATTTATGGCCATCCCATGAACTCTAAGGGCCCAGACTTCATGGGATGTAATAAACTAACATGTATTATAGTCTTTTAAATGATGAAATGCAGAAATAAGAGCAAGCATTGGATATTTGTCACGGAATAGTGAAATGAACCAAGTGGGAGTGGTGGCTAAAGTATAGCAGTGGGCATTTGACTCAAACATGGGGTATGTCTGAGGGTTTGAATCCTCTTAGAATGTTTATCTAATGGTGAATCGAGCATTTATTATGCCTAGAAGTGATTGGAGATAGGACATTTGAGAAGCCCTAAGAACAAGGGTTTGAAGAGATAATTTGGGGATTTCGGTGTTGCAGGGAGTTTGGGATTAATTCCTCCTAGATTTGATCATTTAGGATCACAAAACAAAACTGTCTAGGAGTTGGGATCTTGGGGATGTTTTTAATTTGTAGTTTCTTTGTTATTTCAACCAATTTTAGGCACATTTATAAGGGTTGATGAGGCATATTAATGCCATACTTTAGGATACCCTAGGATGATATCTACTAGACCTTTTGCTTTGTTTTGATACATTTACCTTAAGACTTCTATGTTTTTCTGCTATTATATGGCATGCTCCCTTCAAACATTTAACTTGGTTTAAATGTACTTAAATGTGCTATGCTTGGATTAATTACTATATTTCTTGTTCTGAAAGATGTGGTTGTGTTTCAAATGAGTAGTGTAGTTGTTTGAATATGAATGATTATGCATGTTCTAATAATTACTATCATAAATGTCTTATCCTAATCCTTGAAGGCATAGTGCGTTGGAATAGCGAATGCTGTTTTGACTAGGTATGGCGCATTCCTTCATGAAGTGTTCAACCCAGTGTTCCTATAACTTCCAGTGGAGAAGCATTCAGTGCAGTGCCAGTTGAAGGCTTCTAAAGAACAAGGTGGAAGTTCCAGTGAAGAGCAAGGCAGCATGTTAAATTCCTTGAGAAGATCTAGGCACGCGTGGGAAGTTAGATTTGTTGTCACGACAACTCTTTCCTCCATTCTGGATTTAGTCTATTTTAGTCTTAAAAGCTTTCCTTCTTTCTAGTTGGTAGTGTTGTAATAAATAACCACCTATTTCTGTGCTGTAGTTAGGAAAGTAGTTAGGAGTTTTTCCTTTAAATAAATAAAGTCCCACTCTTGTGTGAGCAAAGAGGAGGGGCATTGTCAAGTTTATTATAAAAATAGTTTGTTTCAGTCGATTTCACTATTTTATAGAATTTCTATACTCTATCATTCAATCAATAAATAAATGAAGTGTTGATATTCAGTTGAGTATAATTGTGATTTAGGATACTCATCCAAGGGGGCCCACTTGGTGAGAAATCCACAGCTAGATAGATTCATACTAGCTAGAGTCATTTCCTGCATTTTCACTATTTTAGTGCCAAGTGTTGAACTGCTCCTGCAACCAAAGCTACGGATCAGCTAACGCCTCCTATAGCCAAAGCCATGGAATAACACAATTACTATTGCATAGTTCATAAGAGTCTTCATGTTTTGTTATTATTTATACTTCTTTAGTTTCCATTTCAGCACTTACTTTTCTGCAACTTTAGTTTAAGCATTACTTTAGCATTCATTTCCTGCAATCGTAGCATAGTTTCCCTTCAACATTTCTTTCATGCAGCAATGATAAAATGTATGGCTGAGTGATACCTGGTGCATATACTTTGTTGGCCCATTTCAAGTAATATGAACTTGGTCTGACTTACTAAATGAATTTCTATGAAGAGGATAAGCTGCTCGGTTGGATGTCCAATCCCTGAGTCTGGAATTATACCTAGTTTCTAAGCCTTTGTAGGAAGCGATCATTTTTGGTGCCGTTGTCAGGGATGGTGCCAAACCAAGTCCTTACTAAGCCATTCTTAGAATTTGTTTCATTTCTAGCTTTCATTAGAATACATTACTTTTAGAGGAACTCTACAAATCACATCACTCCCTACTACCTATATGCATAATCGAAGAAGAGACGCTCGAGGAAGGTACTTGCCAAAACAATCCAATCATCCATTTGAAGAAGAAAGTTCATTTATTGATGCCACCATTGACCTCCCTAAAATTATGTCATCCTCCTCATCTTCTTAAGAAGAACAATTTGGTTCTTGTGAAGAGCAACCTGAATTAATGCATTTGCAGAAGCCTTCTCTCATATGAGAACCCATTTTCCTAAAAATCTTGTCAGACATGAAAAATCCTTACAATTGGTCATATACCAACCTCCTCATCATCCACCACCTCCGCGACCTATAAATCCTGCCAAGATGGCTAATCCCCCTGCATTTTCATTTCCTATTACTGACCAGCGAGACAATAACAACCTTAAAAACATACCTTCTTCTGCCCTACCAAACTTCTACGACCTAGTAACAGAAGACCCAAATACCTTTCTCTTTGAGTTTGATATCCTATGTAGAAGTTATGACTACACCACCGATTCTCACAAGCTCAAACTCTTTCCTGTGACTCTTAAGGAGTTTGCTTTGTGTTGGTTTATGGGCCTAAGATGAGATGTTGTCCATGATTGGGCAGGAATTCAGGAGGCATTCTTGACCAAGTATAAGGAGTATTGTTACAGAACTGGTATGCAAGGAGAAGACATCTTTAAAATGACTCAAAAAGAGGATGAGTCACTTGAAGACTATATCTCACGATTCATGTATAGCCTATAAAGCAATATAGAGCACGAGCTTAATGAAGAATCTCAGAAGGTGCTATTTCTAAGAGGTATACAAGATGGATGCACTGAAGCTTTATACTTGATGGTAGGAGGAGACATAACTCAATCTACTTGGGATGACATAAAGAAGATATGCCTCAAGTATTCAAGAGCCACTGGCAAGAGAGGAAGGGGATACAAAGCCATAATAGGAAGGAAAAATGGCATAGGTGCTTCCAGATCAGAGATAACCCATCTCTTATCTGACTTCAAACATGATATTATCAACAATATGGCCACGCAACTAGATACCTTTCAGGCAAAAAAGAAGCATGAGGAGCAGATGCCATGTTGGCTGAATTCTATCCACATCATTGAAAAATAAGAGAGATTGTTGGTGTAAGATGGTTGCAAATATGGAAACTACCCAGATGCCAACTGACTATAAGCCATTAGAACTAGTGGACAAGCAAATGTTCTTCATTGCACAGTGACGACCATGGGTGCAAATACAAGGTATGCCTTAGGACCCACTTACATTTAGTAATCCATTTTATAACAATCAATGGTAACCTTTTATGAATTACCAAACTCCCCCTTGGAATAACTATCAAAATGAGTGGCAAAAATTTCCTAGTCAACAATGGCAAAACCCTCAGGGGAATTGGCAACAACCTCAGGGGTTATGGCAGCCACCATAGGGTAATTGGACCCTCAGTGGCGAGGAGGCCAGCAATGGCCAACTCAGTCTCAAGGATACCTGAATCCAAGCACTGCAACAACAAGCACTCTTACCACCACCAACCGCTAATAATCAACCTCCAAAACTGACCCAATTGCCTAGGCAACCACAGCCAAACCCAAACACCAAGCCTCCCACACCTCAGCAAAGTGTGTATACTACTGATCAACTGTAATATCCCATGCAGTACCCTACTTATGTAATCACCCTTGATGATATAAACCTTTGGTCTGGGACTATTATTCCTCCTCGTGAGCATCCAATCATAACTGAAGTACCCCAAGAGGAGACTTTAACAATAGAAAACACTATTCCTTTACCAGTAACATAGCCTATAGTGAATAAAGGCCACCCTACTAGACCACCTTTCCCACATAGGTTGCAGCCCAAAAATCCTAAGCCTATTGAGGAAGCTGAATTTAACATCCTTGATCAGTTAAAGAATGTCAATGTCTAAATACCTTTATTTTAAGAAATTAAGGATGTTCCCACATACAACAAAGCTATAAAAGAAGCCTACTTTAAGAATCCTAGTCACAAGAAAAGAGATCCTCAAACAATGCATGTGTTAGGTAAGCTAGCTGACATTATGTTAGGAAAGCTTACTATCCCAAAATATTCTAACCTAGGCATCCCTGTTGTTGAAGTCATTATTAATGGGACAACCATTAAAAATGTATTGATAGATCTTGGAGCTGCTATAAATGTAATGACTAGGGATATAATGCAACAACTTGATATACATAACCTCTGAACCACTCCTACTATCCTGCAGCTCGCATACAGTTCCATCGTAAAACTTGATGGAATGGTTGAAGATATAGTTGTTGATCTTGAAAGCTAGTTGTACCCAACAAATTTCATGATCTTGTCACCAAAGGCTACATTAGGAGGATACCCAATTATACTTGGCAGGCCTTGGCTAGCAACTGCTGATGCTCACATTTGTTGTCGCTTAGGGGATATGACCATTTCTGACAGCCAGCATACAAAGACTCTCGTCCTATACCCTCTTGTTCAACCCCAAATGGACTTAGCCTCACTAATATGGCCTGACATAGGAGAAGAAGCTGAGGTTATCAATTTAGTGTCAAAGTTAATGATGATAAAAATAGACCCCTTTCTGCAGCTTCAGGATGAAGACAAGGTGATCACCAATATCCTGCACAACCAATATGGATCAAACCTAGATTCTCTATGTTGTTCTTCCAACAACTTATCTCTACAAATTATAAACGAAGATTTCCAATGGTCCTCTCCTGCAGCCAAAGAACTCTACCATTAATTTCTTCCCCATGAGATACAAGTACCCTCATTTACAGACACATCCATGATAGAGTTGACTAAGCAAATAGAAGTGTCTCCTAGCTACTACCTGAACATTAATAGAAAAATAACCACTCTATAGAAAACATCTCTGACTAAAATGATGAAGGCACATACTAAAACATTTGCTTGGGACTATTCTGACATGAAAGGCTTGGACCCAAAATTATGCACTCATAGGATATATCTAAAGAAGACAAACCTCTAGTAAGGCAATTTCAAAGGCGAGTGAACCCAACATTACGAGAAATCGTTAAAACATAATTACAAAAACTCCTCAATGCTGGATTCATTTACCCCATATATGATAGTCAGTGGGTTTCTCCATTAGTAATTGTGCCAAAAAAGGAGGCAAATGGCACATGTGTGTGGACTATAGGAAACTCAATAATTCAACTAAAAAGGACCACTTCCCTCTTCCATTCATTGACCAAGTATTGGACTCCTTAGCAGGCAAAAAAGTATTTTTCTTTCCTAGATGGGTATAGTGGGTACAATCATATCCAAATCTTTTCAGAAGATCAGGAAAAGACAACATTCACTTGCCATTGGGGGACTTTTGCTTATTTAGTTATTCCATTTGGTCTTTGTAATGCTCCAGCAACCTTTCAGAGAGCAGTTATCAACATTTTTGTCGACATCTCTCATGATTGTATGGAGATCTATATGGATGATTTCACAAAATATGGTGAAACATATGAGGAAGCTTTAAACAACTTAGACAAGGTCCTAAAGAGGTGTGAAGAACATAATCTATCTTTTAATAGCGAAAAATGCTTCATGATGATGCAAGAAGGGATAGTACTTGGCCACTATATATCTGCAGTAGGAATCCAAGTGGATCCAACCAAAATTGAAGTCATTCAAAACCTTCCTACACCAACCAAGCAAAAAGATGTCCGAAGTTTTCTTGGACATGCAGGCTATTATAGAAGGTTCATAAAAGATTTCAGTAAAATGGCTAGTCCCCTTCACTCTCTACTTACTAAAGATTCAAAATTTATCTGGACCCCAACCTGTGAAGAGGCCTTCCTACAGCTCAAATCAGTCCTTACAATAGCCCCAGTCTTAGGAGGACCAAATTGGGAACTTCCATTCCACATACATACTGACGCTTCAGATCATGCCATAGGAGCCGTGCTTGGAAAAAAAGATGACACAGTAGAGCATGCAATATACTTCATCAACAAGAATCTCCAAGGAGTTGAACTAAATTATATAGTCACCGAAAAGGAGCTGTTAGTAGTCATTTATGCCTTCAATAAATTCCACCATTACATTATAGGGTATCAGATCTTTGTGCACACTGACCATGCAACTATTAAGTACCTTGCTAATAAGCCTACAATCACAGGATGCCTAGCTAGATGGCTTCTATTATTATAGGAATTTGATATCACCATAGTGGACAAGCCAGGCAAATCCAACATGGTGGTAGATTTCCTCTCACGACTGCAAAACAAGGATGAACCATAACTAATTGATGACAGCTTCCCTGATGATCACTTATTCTCTATTTCAGCCAAAACTCCTTGGTATGCAGATATTGCCAATTACTTGGTCTCTCAACTGTACACACTAAAATGGTGCACTTCTATGAACCATTATATGCAAGGTTGCTCAAGAATGAGGCCTCACAAAGCAGCTCATAGCTCTTTATGCATGGAGTTGCAAGGGACTATGATGTATTTGCTCTCAGCTAGAGCTACAAGCTTGCGACCTTGCTAGTCAACCACACAACGAGAGATTTGAATGAGGAAAAGGGCAAGAGTGCCAATATCCTCAAGAATCACTATGAAAATGCAATGTAATGCAAACTAATCTATGGAAATGAAAATGCAATGCAACTAAGCTATGAAATAGAAATAACAAGTGTTACAAATCCCTCCTATTAAGCTATGTGAAGTTATGCTATTGCATGAAAGGAAATCTAAGCTATGAAAGTTATGAAAATGAAACTACTATGTAAGAATGTAAACTAAACTATGAAGCAAATGAAGAAATCTAAAGTAGGATGCAACAATGATCTCTAAAAAGCTTCAAAGTCTTCAAGGATTCTTGCAGCATAAGATTAGCATAAAAACATGATATGAAAATGGAGGAGAGAGCTTTCCTTTTATAAGAAATGCAAAGGAATGGACCATTGAGATTAAGAGGCAAAAGTCTTAATCGGCGGTGGAGCTTGAAAGAGGAGCGATCTGTGTGCACAAGTATCCTCCAATAGGAATTGAATTTGTGTCCATGTGAGACAAAAATGCTTTTTTCCTTTTTTGTAAAATAGGAATAATGCTTTATTTGTGCAACTTAGGATAAGAGGAAAAGTGGGGCTTTTTATTTAATTAAAAGGGGAGGAGATATTCCTTTTAATCAAATAAAGACTTAGGATAAATGATTAGCCCATAGGATAAAAATCCCATATATGATCGAAATTAAGATTTGATCAAGAAATTGATAATGTTAAAAATATTGATTATTGATAAAACTGATTCAGGATTGATAAATCGAATAAATGGAGCCCAAAGTCTAGGTGACCATTTTTGGGTGCATACATTTGCCCCTCTTTGACTAATGTGTGATCGATTTGGGAACACATGCAGTCAAAGAAGAATTGAAATGTGAGATTGATCTGGGATCACAAAACAACTCAAATATGAGGTCGATTCAGGATCATATCCGGACAAAGCATAAATGAAGGCCTTTGAACATGAGGTCGATTCGGGATCACATTCAAAGTAGGAGATAAAAATCTCAAATTTGAGCAAAAGCTCACAAAAGATGTCTGAATCAAGAGAATCAAAGAATCGGGGATGAGGATCCCATAAATACTGCCCCCTCGGAATCAAAATCGAAATCAGGTAGAGGAGAGACAACAAATCAATAAAAATTTGATCAAATCGAAATGAAATCATAATCGAAGATAAATGAGAATAGGATAACCATTAGACAATGAAACATGCCCCAGTGATGAATTAGAAGAAAAGAAGTAGGGCGAATGAAAGACTAGAAGTTTGAAAGACATGAAAAGGAAAAAATTCCATCAAAGATCTGAGAATTATGCCTCAAATGGTTAGTCAACTGCTCAGAAGAAGAAAAATTTGGAACATGATTTTGACTATCAAGATGACCTTGAATTTTGATTTCAAGTCTGAAAATGGATCCAGGACGTCGAAATTAGCTAGGGGTGCAATTTTTGCGCAATTTTGAGGTGTTTTAAAAATTGGTCAAAAAGTCAAAATGCTATAAAAGGGGGAAAAAGTGTCATTTTTAAAATCATTTGTCTTGTAGTGATTTGAGAATTTTTAGAGCTTGAGAGAGAATATGGCCCAACAAGCAGGAGTTCCCATCCACAGGCATCGATTTGAGCGCGCCCAGTTGCACAACTGGCCACCACACTATCCTGCCCCGGTACGTTTTTGGAAAACTCACTATTTTGAGTCATTTAATACATTTTTAGCACGTTTGTAAATTTTTAAATTTTTAGTTTAGGCGAAATATCGTGCGATACTTTAAAAGTATCGCACCCTTTGGGGAGAAATATCACGCGATACTTCGCGGGTCCCCAAAGTATCGCGTGGGTATAGGCACCAATATTGCATGATACTGAGCGAAATATCGCGCGATACCAAGTGAAGTATCACATGACCCAAAGTATATCGCACTACTATAGGGAGAAGTATCACATGATACTTCTCCAAAAAAGCAGTATCGCCCAATTGTGAAATTTGAAATTTTAGGTTTTTGTAAGCAAAAATGACATGGGTCTAGACAATTTTATGTGTTTAAAGATGTGTTAGACTGATTTTTAGGCATCCATCATGATATGTTCTAACAATTGTCTTGGTTTAATGCCTTGCAAGAGGTCTTTCTGATGCTGATCATCAAAGCACCGAAGGTGACCGGGTTGAAGTGTGTCCGAGATCTAGATGATCCAGGCAATGCTGACATTAGGACTATGGGGTTCAGGTATTTACTGAAATTTCCATATATCAGAGCTGACCATGTGTTGTTGACTACGTTGGCTGAGAGATGACATAGTGAGCACAACACCTTCCATCTTCCCACAGGTGAGGCATCCATTACTCTGGAGGATGTCTACAGGATCCTACAAGTGTCATGCCATGGGGAGCCAGTAAGTAAAATCATGTTTTAAGATATAATCATGTAAAATGTAATATTTCCAAAGGATGAAAACTGACATGATTTGTGTGTTGGCACAGGTATACTATGATCAGGATGCCACTAAGGGGCGTCGACTGATCCAGGAGATGTTCCAGGATGTGACTATTCTAGACAGGCATGTTAGCTGGGAGAGGCTGATAAATGATTTTGGCAGAGACTTCCCAGTGCCATGTATTGTGGCATCCATTATTTTTCAGATCCTGATGACTGATCGTAGTCAGAAGGGATTCCCACTTGGATGGGGTAGATTACTAGTTGACTTGGTAGGTAGATCTTGTCGAATGGCATGGGGACCAGCCATTCTTGTCGAGATGTATCATGAGCTACATGAGATTGTCTATAGGGATGGTCAGACATGGACCTGTGGTGCCATCCTGACACAGGTGTGGGCTTGGGAGCACATTACTGTGATGCACCTGAGGGTTCAGCTGAGAGAGAGGAGATACCCATACATATATAGATATATGGGTTTCATATCACATGCTCATACTGGGGATGTGACATATTACAGGAGGATTTTGGATGACATGGCTGCTTTCACATGGAGGCCATATAGAGATGTGGAGGGATGGAGTGATGCAGATGATGAGATGAGTTATATGTTGTGCACTCAGCCACTAGTAGGTTGACACTCAGAGATAGTGGAGAGATTTTGCATCACTTGGGTATGGTGGCAGTTTGGAAGGCAGCAGCGGGTTTCTACAAAGACTACTACATATGCCAGAGCCAGGGATGAGGAGGGACATGGGTGGCTACCCATGTTAGATTATCAGCAGGCGATCACAGAGACAGCTGGTATCAAGAGCGAGCCTTGGGAGTATTACCTAGATGTGGTAGATGTAGGGGCCGATGTAGCATATAGGGCAGAGCGATGGAGGGTGCCGTTCCCTTGGAGGGTGCCGTTCCCTCGGTTCACTATTCCAGATGCACAGGTACCATCACAGGGGGGAGATGAGGGTGGAGATGGAGGAGATGGAGGGGATGGTGGGGATAGGGGTAGCGGGAGAGTGAGAGATGCTAGGGAGAGTTCTAGATCAGGTGGCTAGAAATGGCCACGGGGACAGAGGGCAGCCACCCCGGATGCAGCGAGACCAGCTTGCCAGCAGGCTGCGATTAGGTAGGACCCACTTGTAGGAGGGGATGATCTAAGGGCGAGGATACAAGCTCTCGAGGCTAAGATATTACAGTTGAGGATTGCTATAGCTGTGAGGGATCAACAGCTCACAGATTAGAGAGTAGAGACAGAGCACCGGGAGAGGTAGCTATAGGTTGCTATTGTAAAGAGATAGAGGGAGGCCACACGAGCCGCATACTATCATGGCCTCTATATTCAAGCAGTCTTAGAGGATCGGAGAGCACCGTCATACTCTGTAGTAGTGGGTAGATCAGATGTAGTTCCTGATCTAGCACCACCTCTGCTAGCACCAGGACATGAGGGTGGCAGTCAGTCTTAGGTTTAGGGTTAGATGTTTTTGACATATCTTGAGACTGTGATCCAGATTTTGGGATCCCATATTGTATATTGTATCATGACATTATATATGAGATTACTGGATGTTTGATATATCATGTGTTTATATCTCACTTGTGATGGATGTATCAGTTCGTGTATATTGTCTTGTCATTTTGCTCAAAATGTTTATGTACATGCTTATGTATGTTCTCTCTCATAGATGTATGTGTGATTCTCATGTGTATAATATAGACTCATGTTTCTAAAAATGATAGTTGTGATATAGGTATGATGATATGATTAACCCCTTGTGATGAATAGGAACAGGTTCGAGATGGAAAAGACAAAGAGTGAAAGACATGATCGAGAAGAAGGAAAGGTGAGCGCAGTCGACTGACAGGTACATGTAAGATGAAAAATGAGAGCTCTCTCCATATGCAAGATGAAAAACTAAACTAACATGACCCTAAAAATGTAAGCTACTATAAAATTGGTTGACTTGCAAGGTCACAACGCTTATAGACATCTAATTATCATCATCGAGCATTATTGGTAGCATCGTAAGATCATACAATGCACACTAGCATAACTATGTAAAGATGAATATGATCTTTATCAGAGAGAAATGTGGAAATCCCACCTAGGCATCAAAGACATATAGGTCAAGATGACTAATGCAGTGAGATCACCTAAATTTTGATATGGCGAGATTATGCTTGTATTAAGACATATGAAAGTCAGGATAGCAAGAAGCATGCACTCACAAAATAGTCAAGGATAATACCTTGTCAATCCATAGTGTCAAGTAGGACCAATATAAATGCTCATGACAGTTAGGATCAACAAACTATACCCATAAGCAGATAAAGAAAGAAAACATGTTCTCATACCCTCAGTCTTCTAGCTATGCATCATCAAAAACTTTTCAGGGAGAGACCACTCATCAAAGAAATTCTTATAGACAGCACACAAAGAAAAATAAAGTCAACATATCTCAACGAGTTGATTGTTTAAGTGCGTGTGTGTTGGTCATAGAGTCAGACTCTGGTTATCACATCTGCTAATGAGAAATATTGCATCATACTTAGACTATTGGGTAAGACATCTGATAAGTGTTAAGAAACACTCGACGCAAGGGTAGTGTTAAAAAACACTGTTTGGGGTGGTGTTGAAAAACACCTGTTATGAAATGCCCCAAGAGACAAACGCACCTAAAGGACCTATGCAAATAGTTATGCCCCCTAGACTAAGGTATAGACCAATTCCAAACTAAGCCAAATAAGGTCAGGGTATAATGAAGAAAGGCTCAGTGTCGAGGATGCATGCTAATAAATAGGAGTGCAAAGGCCTCAAGTAGCGCCCGTTTCCAGGTTTTCACCACTTGGATTTATTACAATTTTTTTCTTTTTTTCTTTTTTGTATTTTTACTACCAAGACACCTATTTCTAGGTTTTCACCAAGGCACTTTTTTGATTTTTTTGAATTTTTAAATTTTTTTGATTTTTTTGTATTTTTTTAAAGACTTTTTATGCTTTTTAAGAGTTTTTCAGCATCATATATCAATTTTTTTAGTATTTTTTCAGGATCAATAAGATATGTACAAAGGATGCCCCCAGACTGAAATGGGCATCAAGGGTAGAACTTTTTGAGGTGCAAAATGTTGATGGGATCAGGGAGTTGTTCTCCATCTGGATCTGATAGTAAATATGCACCTATACCGAAAGCAGCTGTGATGACATATGGTCCAAGCCAATTAGGTTCAAACTTACCCTTCTGTTCTCTATGTTGTTGGTTCTTAGGATTTTCTCATAAAATAAGATCTCCTACGTGAAACTCTCTAGGACAAACCTTCTTATTAAAGCCTTGGACATATGCTTTTGATATACTCTCATATGATCAAAGGAAGCCTTACGCTTCTCATCTAGAAGTTCTAGTTCCTGTAACCTCATGGCGCGGTAATCCTCATCTGTTATCAATCCTTTGAGTGAGACTCTAAGTGATGGTATCTCAACTTCTAAAGGCAATACCACTTCAGTACCATAGGTAAGAGAAAAAGGAGTAGCTCCTATAGGTGTACGAATGCTAGTCCTGTAAGCCCATAGTGCTGGATTGATTTGTAAATGCCAATCCCTACCATTCTTGTGCACTGTTCTATGAAGGATTTTAAGAATGGTTTTATTAGAAGCTTCTGCCTATCCGTTGCCCTGTGGAAAATAAATGGAGGACCAATGTTGTTTAATTTTAAACTTCTTGCATAAGTGCTTTAGGTCCTTATTCTTGAATTGACCTCCATTATCAGTAATAATCTTAGAAGGCTCTCCAAATCGGCAAATAATATGATTCAAGATGAACAAAGAGATAGTTTTCCCTGAAGTAATAGAAAGTGGCACAACTTCCACCCATTTTGTGAATTAGTCAGTGGCAGTAATAATGAACTTATGTCCACCTGATGAGTTGGGATGAATCTACCCAACTAGATCAAAGGCATAGCGCTGAAATGGCCAATGAGAAATAGAAGGAATCAGCTCCCTACCTGGAGCATGAATCAGGTTTCCATGTTTCTAACATTTTTCACAAGACTTAGCAAAGGCTACTGCATCTATCTGCATCGTGAGCCAATAATACCCCACCCTAAGCAATTTGTGGGCCATGGCAAGACCGTTGGAATGTCCACCACAAATGCCTTCATGGATGTCAGCTAATGCTTGGTCAGATTCCTCCTTTTCCAAGCACCTAAGGAGTGTCCCATCTAAACCCCTCATATATAAATCACTAGAGATAAGGGTGTGGCGGGAGGCATTGCGGACAAAGTTTCGGCATTCAAAATGGTTGAACGTGTCGGGGATGATGCCATCACAGAGATATGAATAGATAGCACCATAGCTGGAAGACTCATGTGTGACAATGGTACAAATGACATGACTTTCAGATGAGTCAAATATGGGATGGTGTAGCTCTTCCACCAGGAATTCGAATCTTGATTCATGTGTTTCCAACTGAAGGAGTGAAGCTAATGTGGCCATAGCATCTGCAGCTTTGTTCTCTATCCTAGGGATCTATTGAAATGTCACAAATGTAAAGTAACGTCTCAATGAGTCAACCATCTTTTTGTAGGGTATCAATTTATCATCCTTGGTTTGATACTCCTCATTGACTTGGTTGATGATTAAATAAGAATCTCCAAAGACATGTAACTTTGTTATTTTCCATTCTATAGCCATTCTCAATCCATTGGTTAAAGCTTCATATTCTGCAATATTATTCATACATGGGAATAAAAGTTTGTAAGACTTTAGAATATTGTACCCATGTGGAGAGACAAATAATACTCTAGCACCTGATCCATTTTGCATGTGGGAACCATCAAAGAACATTTTCCAAGTACGAGTAGTCATATACAGGATGTGTTCATCTGGGAATTCTACTTGAACAGGCACACTATCCTTAACTGGGAAATCAGCTAATTAGTCAGCAATAGCTTGTCCTTTTATGGCCTTCCTTTCAATGTACTCTATGTCAAATTCATTTAAAACCATCATCCATTTAGCAAGTCTACCCGTGAGGGTAGCCTTACTAAGCAAGTACTTAAGAGGATCAATTTTTGCAACCAAATGTATAGTATGAGCAAGCATATAGTGTTGCAACTTTTGGGAAGCAAACACTACTGCCAGACAAGACTTTTCAATGCTATTATAATTGATCTCATAAGATACTAGGGTATGACTAATGTAGTAAATAGCCCTTTATTTCCTAGTATCATCTAATTGAGCCAACAATGCCCCCAAGGAAGACTCTATTGCTGAAATGTATAAAATCAATGGTTTCCCAAGAATAGGCAGCATCAAAATTGGAGGATTAGCCAAGTATTGTTTAATTTGATCTTGGCTCTTTTGGCATTCCTCATTCCATACACAAGAAGCACCCTTATGCAATGTCTTATTAAAGGGTTGTGCTCTATCTGCCAGCTGTGAGATAAACCTCCTAATTGATTGGAGTCATCCTTGAAGACTTCTCATTTGACTAATGTTTCTTGGAGGTGGCATATCTAAAATTGCTTGGACCTTTTCAGGATCGACCTCTATTCCTTTTGCTGATATTATAAATCCTAAAAGTTTGCCTGAGGTGACACCAAATGTGCACTTCTTCGGATTCAATCTGAGTTGAAACTGTTCCATGCAATCTAGAATCACTTCCATATCGTCGAGGTGTGTGTCCCATTTTCTAGATTTAGCCAAGGTATCATCCACATAATCTTCCATGTTCTTATGCATCATATCATGAAAAATTGTGGTCATAGCTCGTTGGTATGTTGCTCCTGCATTCTTTAACCCAAATGGCATGATATTCCAGCAATAGGTTCCCCATGCACATGTGAACGCTATTTTCTCTTGGTCTTCGGGAGCTATTTTAATTTGATTATATCCTGAGAAACCATCCATTAGAGAGTATATTTCATAATCCGTTGTCATGTCCACTATCATGTCAATGTTTGGAAGTGGAAAATCATCCTTTGGGCATGCTTTGTTTAAATCTCTAAAATCTGTGCATACACAAATGGACCCATCATGTTTGGAAACTGGTACTATGTTTGAGATCCATTCTACATAATCGATGGCTTTGATGAATCCAGCTCTCAAAAGTTTTTCTAATTCCGCTTTGACAAGGAGAGCTACATGTGGATGCATTTTTTTGACTCTCTATTTCACTGGTTTGACTCCTAGAGCTATGGATAAGTGATGCATTTGTTGAAGGCACCCAATCATTAGATATGTCTTGTTGATTAGAAAGATCAAGTGTGTAGTCTGAATCACTGTCACTGTCCATCGCAGCTGGGACAGGGACACCTTTCTTCTTCTTATTTTCAAAACCTAAGCCAATTGTTGACTTATTCTTTCGTGCAAAAAGGGCATGGTTAAGAGGCTTAGTTTTAGCATCCAACCTATGGCTAAGGGGACCATATCCTGGATATTCCATATTCTTAACCAATGTATACCCTCTCCCATAAGCTTTAGGTGAAGGAGAAAAGTTCTCATTGTGTTGGTATTTTTCCTCATGATAGATCCAGTCTCTTACGGTCACTTCCTCTTTCTCTTCCTGAATAGGAACCGAAGACTCAACAAATTTTCCAAATAATGTCATTTCTGATGATGAAGGTTTCATATTTGGTGATGGTTTCCCATAAGACCAAGGAGAGATTGGCATTTTTGTAAAAGAATCGATTTTATAATCTCCCATCCCAAGGTCTATGGTCTTAAACTTCTCCTTGCATTGTTCAAGTGAAATAGTAGAACTGTCAGCTTCCCTATTCAAAGGTACATGTGATCCAACAGAAATATTATTAACTAATAAGGCACTATCTCCAGGTATGCAAATTTCTACACCATTATGGGGAAACTTAACACAATAGTGATACATTGATGGGACTGCTTGCATTTCGTGAATCCATGGCCTACCTAGCAAAATGTTGTAGGCTAAAGGTCCAACATCAACAATTTGAAATAAGATATCCTTTTCTACTGGACCAATGCGAATAGGCAAAATGGCCAATCCCTTAGAACTTCTTTCTGCTTCATCATATGCCTTAATTGTGATCCTTTTCCTTGTGTCAATGACTTCTTCAGAATATCCTAGAGCCTTCAACAAGCTCATGGTACAAATATTGAGCCCCGCACCCCCATCTATCAATACATGCCTGACACGGGTTTTATGAATCATGACTTCGATGTGTAAGGCCAGGTTATGTGGGTGACTGATGGATTTTTCGTCTTCTTCTAAGAAAGTGAGGTAATGAGGGCTAGCCAAATGGTTGACCATATTCTGGAATTGATCAATATCTAAGTTTTTAGGGACACTGGCTGCTCGTAAAGCATCCTCAAGGACATGCTTATGCTTAGGGGACAATTCTAAAAGTTCAAAAATAGATATCTGCACTGGTGTACGTTGTAATTGGTCGATAAGGTTATAATTTGAATCAGGACCAACAACAGATTTAGGAAGAACACCCTTGGACATGGGCTACTTATACTTGCTAGAGCTAGGACCTCTGATAATAATGGGAGCTTGAGACTGACCCCTAGTGACAACATTGAGGGATTGGGGCATCCTTCGTGAGTGAGGACCTCTTAGCACCACAATGGGTCCTTCATCAGATATAGGAGTTGAATCCACATCATATCCATAAGGATCTTTCCCTCTCATCATGTTGATATTATCATTAGCTACTTCAAGCATGTTAATAACATTTTCAGTATTTGTGTAGGTATGGTTGATAGCAGCCTTCCCATGCTTGTTGTTAGAATTCTCTCCTTTCTCATATTTGGGCAAGGGTTCTTTAAAAGCCTTATGATCTGCATTAGTAGTTAAACCATCAACTTGTAATCGTCCACTTTCAATGAGGTCTTGGACAAGATGTTTAAGCCTAAAATAATTTTCTATATCATGTCCAATTCCATTGTGGAAGACACAAAAGGCCTTCTCATCCCACCAATGAGGTTTGGGATCGGGTATGCGGTGCTTGGTAGGATCCTGAGGTTGTGCCAAATTATGAGCAATTACTATCTTGAAAATGTCTGCATAGGAGTCCCCAAGTTTGATAAATTGTCTCTTTTCCTTTTTAGGTTTCCCTTGATACTTGGGTTTATTCTCTTGTTGTCCTGAGGATGCTTGCAACTTCATGGCTTGAACTGCATGAGAGAGATTAAGAAATCCTTCATTCTTAGGTTGTGATGAGTCAACAACTCCGTCATTGACCACCTGCTTATTCTTATTCCAATAAGAGTTCCTTTTGTCCTTATTACCATTATTGTTGTTATTTTGGCTATTATTGTTGTTAGTTGACTTAGCCAAAATCCCTTGTTCTTTTAGGACATCCTCTATGCGACATGCCACTTCTACCATGGTATCAAAAGAACTAAATGGGATCTTCCTTACTTCATATCTTAATTTTGGTATCAAGTTGCTCACAATGATGTCTATTCTTTCCTCCTCAGGAATTATCCTTGGATATTTTGAGCACAAATGTCTCCATCTTTGTAGGAAAGTGACAAAAGGTTCTCCTTGATTTTGTTTGAGTTTGCACAAATCAAGCATTGTGACCGACCTTGATAGATTATAAGTAAAATGTTGAACAAATCGTTGGACAAGTTCTTTAAATGTCTTTACTAGAGGAGTAAGGTTGGTGAACCACTCCATGGCTTGACCCTTGAGACTCCTTGGAAATAATCTCATCAAGTAGGAGTCTTCATGGTGAAAATAAAAGCTCATTATGTAGAACTGTCGAACATGGTCATGAGGGTCACCAATGCCATCATATTTGTCATAGGTTGGAAACTCAACTTTCTTAGGGAACTCAACCAACACCACACTCTTGTCAATCGGGTTGGGACATATGGAGTCCAAATTAAATGTGCTCTTAGGAGCCCTCATCCTTTCTATATCCTTCTGCATTTGCATGATCACCTCATTGGTTGAAGGATTCTATTTCTTAATCTTTGGGTGGACGTCAAAATTATATGGAACCTTAGCACCTTTATTGATAAGGCTTTCTAGGAATTGATCCTTGTTTTGTTCCACATATCGTTCCACATATGCTTGAAAGGATGGTTCTTGTTGCATAGTCATAAAATTCATATGATCAAATTTGGCATAACTTCCTCCATATTGTGAGCCGTGATGTGCTCATTGGGAGGGTTACTTTGAATGTCTATGAGATTATCGTCTCCTATGATGATCATATCTTGAAGCCCTTCTTCCTCTAGGACTTGGGGATCGTGAGGGTGTCCTTGATCTTCTTCTAGGACTTGGCGAAGGGGTAGATGGGGGTGAGTTGGTCCCACTATTGGTTCCCCTCCCATTGAATCAGCTTTAGAGTTATTGTGCATAGAGTCTATCTTCTTCTTCTTCGGTGACTCTCTTCCTTATGTCCAATAATGCACGTTCCTCTTCTTCTAGTTGTCTAAATTTCTCCTTTTTGGTAGCTTATTCATCCAAATAGGCTTGCTTCTGTTAGAGTAGTCATATTATAGCTAATAATTAATTTATTTAATTATTAGTCTATTATTCTCTACACTTAAGTTAGACTTAGGCATCTTATTATTCTTTAGGGTTTCCCTTTTAGGGTTTCGTGTTTTCTTTTATAAGGATTCACCTCTTTGTATTTCTTAAGAGATTAGAATATCATTTGTAATATTGTGCATATGATGTCTTTGGCCTTTTGGCCTCCATAGATTTTTCTTGCCTTCTGTGCTTTGCTTCTTCCATATGACAGGGTTATGCATGCAGGTGTTCTTGGGAGATTAGTCTTTCACCTAATCTAACATGGTATCAGAGCCATCTTGCTTCTTGCTGTTCGTGTCTTGTTGAAGTGATTCAGAAGTAGGAGAGTTTCAAAAATTTTTAGTTCTGGTATTCTCTGCAGGATGTTATTTTTTGTTTCTTTTTTGCCTGCAAAAAAATAAAATTAAATTTTGGGGGTATTTTGAGCAAAAACGGATGCCACCAGTGCGTCCAGAAGGCCCAAAGGCCCTAGAATCCATATAAAATTTGTCCATTTTGGACACCTTTGCAATTTGAGGCAAAATTTTTTGGATACCAGACCATACGGCCTGGCACGCGGATCGAGATGATGATTTTTTTTCAAAAAAAATTTAAATTTTTTTTGAGGGGTGGCCACCCGGGCGCCACCCCGCGGCCTCCACAGAGCGGCTACCCTCTGCAGAGCCACCGCGGCCCCACCACCTTCCGCCCTAGCGCTGCCCGTGGCCCTACCGCTCTCCGCCGCCCACCGGCTCAGCTTCGCTCGCGGCCCCGCCGCAGTCCGCCGCTCATCGCTCGCTTGCGGCCCCACCTCCGCCGCTCCGCCGGATTGCTAGTCCTATGGGGGACCAGCCCTTGGCCCCCAGTGCCTAACGCCAGCCCCCTGGTCCCCAAGTGACCAGGGGCTTACTGATTCAGCCCCCAGGCCCCCTGCTGATGTCAGCAGGCATGCTTTTTAAATTTTTTTAAAAAAAAACTTGCATATTTTTTTTAGGGCTCTATTTTTAGGGGTAACTGGGCCTTTTTTGCAATATCTTGAGCATATGGAGGTCTTTTTTGGACTTTTTTATATCATCGAAAAGCTCTTTCCGAGCTCTTTCTGATTATGGAAGTTAGAGTTCTTGGCTCTACTATTTTAATAGTGTTTTTTTCTATCAAAGGTGATGTTTATTTTTTGCCTTCCGGAAGCCATATCTCGCTCATCTAGACTCATTTTTGGGCTCACCAAATATCGTTGGAAAGCTGGTTCTATGAGTTATTCAGTTGCAGGGGTCTTTTATCTAGATTTTTCTCTAAGTTTTCTCTCCTCTGAGTTTTGCACTTTCGCACTCTGGCAGATTACTTGGGTTCTACAGGTCCTGGGATCTCTTCTTCTGTTCTTCTGGCTCACTCTTTTTTTTGACTTCTGAGCATTGTATGCTTCTCTTTTGTTGTATTCCTTTTTTCTGTAAATGCACTGAGATAAAGTGCCTACTTTTGCATATCTGAGATCTTGTACTCCTTGTGTTTGTTTGTACTCGCACTCAATTATAAAGTTCCATGGGGGGTTATGATGTTTTGCCTTTTGTGCTCATCCACTTTTGTCAAGTGAGTGTACCTTCCACGACATTAGCCCATGCTGTGTGTCTATGACACTACCATTTATCCTGTGCTTGTACTTCTATTGTACTGTTGGTGTTCCTGATTCTTCTTCTTGCAGATGTTTCTGGCATTGCATTTCAGTGTTCCTGTCACCCCTCTCCCTGTTCAGCATTATGGGGGGGTTCACCTATTGGTTCTATTGCTTCCTTGGTTTGATTGAGTGATCTACGTATACAGTTTTTGTTCCTATGTACTGGGCAGATGCAGTGGCTAGGTATCTATGCATTTCAATGAGATGGATCATCTACTATATAGACACTCATTCATTCCTGCTTTTGGAGGCCACCTCTTCGATTGATCAGCTCTTCAGACTTTGTATTCTCTACCTGGTCATGCACTATTTCAGTGGGGGTTCCAGCAGTTTCTTCTGACAGTGTTTGCAGTTTCATGCTTCGGAGATGCTTCATGCTCTTTCTTGTTCCTTTCTTTGGGACATTCCCTAGATTGAAGGCTTTGTTTCCTTCATCTAGTTTATTTCTTGTACTTGGGTACTTGATCAGGCCTAGTTGCCGGGACCCATTGCTCTTTCATGCATTTTTGTTTTCATGCATCTTTTAGTCCTTAGTTGTTTAGCTTCTCCCTAAGTTACACTTAAGGGGGGGTGTTAGAGTAGTCATATTATAGCTAATAATTAATTAATTTAATTATTAGTCTATTATTCTCTACACTTAAGTTAGACTTAGGCATCTTATTATTCTTTAGGGTTTCCCTTTTAGGGTTTCGTGTTTCCTTTTATAAGGATTCACCTTTTTGTATTTCTTAAGAGATTAGAATATCATTTGTAATATTGTGCATATGATGTCTCTGGCCTTTTGGCCTCCATAGATTTTTCTTGCCTTCTATGCTTTGCTTCTTCCATGTGACAGGGTTATGCATGCAAGTGTTCTTGGGAGATTAGTCTTTCACCTAATCTAACAACTTCTCCCTCTTAATGCTTTTCAATTTCGTATTTGCATATCGAGAGGTATCTTTAAGTGGAGAGTATGGTCTTGAATGCCTTATTGCGTTGGCTGCGTTGATGTGGTGATCACTAGATTCATTGTTCAGGTCCTCATGTTGTGACCCTGAATCTGAGTGAGTTTGCTTATAATGTCTCTCGACTCGTTGGTGGGCATCAAAATATCTCATGTTGTTGGGAGGTGACCCAGGTGGACTAGCATGAGAAGAACCACCGTACTCTCTTCTATGCCGTTGGAAGATATTCTCAAGAGTTTGATTCATGGCTTCTCTTTATTGTCGAGTGAAAGTGTAACTCATGTCCATACTTGATGAAAGGGGTACTAAAGAGGTGCTTACTTCACTAGGATTAGCTTTTGGATTAAAACAAACCTTAGATTCACTCTTAGGAGATTGATCAAAAAGGGGTCCTTTTCCCTTATGCTGTTGACAAGTCTTAACTGGTGGTAACTGGCTAAAGGCAACAGGGGGTTGCTTCCCTTGATTGACTTGGTACCTTGTTGTAACTGACATGAAAGAAAGATACTCTCAATGATAAGATGACCTCTCAAAGTGTCAGCACCAAACTAGGATAATCAAAGTCCTCTATTGTCCAAAGAGAAATGAAAAGATAGAAAAGGGGCTTTACCAACACTGTCAAAGAGGTGCTTCAAATCAAAGGGTGACTACCCTTGCACTTTTGAACTAGGAGGTTGGACTAGGCCAAAATATAATTGAAATTGAGATTTAAATGAAAGTGATTTGGACAATAAGAGCACTAAAATTTTCCAAGAATGTAGCTAACAATCCTAGAGATGAACTTTTTTTCACCAAGAATGGCCTTCTAATTTGACAATTATTCCCAAAGTGATTTCATAAATCAGATGATGCTATCCCAGAGGCCTAAAACTAAAAATTTAGAGTCAAGATAGGTCTTGAATGACAGAGCAAGAAGCCTACTCAAAGACCTAACCTGACTAACAGCAATTGAAACTGATCAAATTGAAAGCACGACAAAAATTAACCAGGTGATATACTCCAGGCTACCAGGGCAATACACCTATAACCAGGTGATACTTCACCTTATACTAGGTGATAGACCTCATAATAGCCGGGCGATAAACACCAGGTAGGTCAGGTGATAGTCTATCAGGGGTGAACTATTGCACGATATTTCCCCTCAAAGCAGGTGATAGCCTATCAGGGGTGAACTATCGTGCGATATTTCCTCTCAAAGCAGGTGATACTATTGCAAAATTGCTTAACTCTTGACCAGAACTATGTGAAATTTGTGTTTTTGGGTCTGTTTGGTCAAAATTTTTGATCTGAGGGTTGATGTTTTTTATCTCAATCACAATATTAGCAAAATTTTTTGCAGGTTTGTAAACAGTGAGGGATCAAACATGTCTCATACACTTGAAACAAGGGCAAAAGCAACCTTGCTAAGACAAACACTTGTGATATCAAAATCGAAAAAGCACCCTATGAATGCTACCGATTGTTTGTATGTGAGAACGTTTACAATGGTATCACACAACCGAAGACAATTCAAGCAAATCTATCCTAAAAAGTCAAGGCTCAATGCGTACCAACTTAGCCCACAACTTGATGCCCCCTTGCCTCACACCAAGTGGTTACCCACAAGAGATATTGGCTTTGTTGTGGAAGTGTCAAATGATACAACCAAAGGGACACATATGGTGAGTATCTTAAGGTGATCCGGGTAAACCACTTGGATCAATCCTTGCACTAAGAAGATAAGCGGCTAAACAAGGTGGCTTCTATCTAATGGTTCTTAATAAGGATTTTCATTCACAACACCCCTCTTGCTCCTCAAAAAGGACTCAGACCTCGCGGCCTCAAGAGTACCTTAAGCATTCTTGTTCAATGTTTTCCCCATGGTCGCAATCCCATGAGCTACTCACATCAAACAAAGACAAGTGTTATGTCTACCAAAGTTTTTGGTGTCCTTGATAGCCTTGAGATTATAGTGAGTTGGAATCACTCACCACCAAGGAAAATGATGACAAGGTTGTCCCCACTTGAGTTGTTCCTCTTGATTTCTCAAGAGCAGGCCCGCTAAAAGATCCTAAACTAAACAAAGAATGGATGATTTTTGAGGTTCAAGGTTTTTGGTTCACCACAAGGGTGAAGAGCATACTCCCCTATCTCAAAAACTTCTCCCAAACACCCCAAGCAAAGAGATTCAATTACTCCCTTGCTTCCAAAACTTTAAGATGGGTCAAGATTTTCTGATTCACCTAAAGGTGAGGAGCATACTTCTCCTACCACCTCAAAATCTCTTTCACAAGGTATTAAAGTTCCTAATACAATTAGTGAATGCCACACTTGAAAGGAAATAAATCACAAGCAAAATTTTTGTTTTTTTGTCTTTATGCTTTTTGGGCAGCCCTGCAAAAACCATTAGTAGCCCTCTTTGACCTGTGATTTTTGGCAAATTTCTTAAGCAAAGGCACCTACAACCACAACTAGTTAGACCCACAAGGTTAGCAAAATCCAAAATCTAAACGAAAATAATCACAAGAAACTAATTTATCTAAGCTAAGAGACGCAGGTCAGACCTATTTAAATATAGTAAAGTAAACCAGCAAACTAAATATGATCAAATTCAGATGAAAAAACTTGAACCACAGGTCTCTGTCAGATCAGGTGATATACCTCAAACTTCACCAGTATCGCGCGATACAGTTTCCTATATCCGTGCGATATACCTCAGTTCAAGCGATATACTTTGCTATATTCGGGTGATACTTCGCATGACACCAGGCGATATACATTAATACTGGCAGGTGATTCTTCTCTGGGGTGAAGTGTTGCACTGATATGGTAAGGTATATCACATGATATACCTGAGAAGTATCGCGCGATGCTCTGAGATAGAAAACTAGAGATTGCAAAATTTCTGAAAAATAATTTAAAAAATGACGAAAAAAATGCAAGAAACTAAAGGAAAAAGCCTATCTACTCTGCCCCACGGTGGGTGCCAAAAATGTACACACTAAAATGGTGCACTTATATGAACCATTATATGCAAGGTTGCTCAAGAATGAGGCCTCACAAAGCGGCTCATAGCTCTTTATGCATGAAGTTGCAAGGGACTATGATGTATTTACTCTCAGCTAGAGCTACAAGCTTGCAACCTTGCTAGTTAGCCACACAACGAGAGATTCAAATGAGGACAAGGGAAAGAGTACCAATATCCTCAAGAATCACTATGAAAATGCAATGCAATGCAAACTAATCTATGGAAATGAAAATGCAATACAACTAAGCTATGAAATAGAAATAACAAGTGTTACAAATCCCTCCTATTAAGCTATGTGAAGTTATGCTATTGCATAAAAGGAAATCTAAGCTATGAAAGTTATGGAAATGAAACTACTATGTAAGAATGTAAACTAAACTATGAAGCAAATGAAGAAATCTAAAGTAGGATGCAACAATGATCTCTAAAAAGCTTCAAAGTCTTCAAGGATTCCTGCAGCATAAGATTAGCATAAAAACATGATATGAAAATGGAGGAGAGAGATTTCCTTTTATAAAAAATGAAAAGGAATGGACCATTGAGATTAAGAGGCAAAAGTCTTAATCGGCGGTGGAGCTTGAAAGAGGAGTGATCCGTGTGCACAAGTATCCTCCAATAGGAATTGACTTTGTGTCCATGTGAGACAAAAGTGCTTTTTTCTTTTTTGTAAAATAGGAATAATGCTTTATTTGTGCAACTTAGGATAAGAGGAAAAGTGGGGCTTTTTATTTAATTAAAAGGGGAGGAGATATTCCTTTTAATCAAATAAAGACTTAGGATAAATGATTAGCCCATAGGATAAAAATCTCATATATGATTGAAATTAAGATTTGATCAAGAAATTGATAATGTTGAAAATATCGATTATTGATAAAATTGATTCAGGATTGATAAATCAAATAAATGGGGCCCAAAGTCTAGGTGACCATTTTTGGGTGCATACATCAACAGGTACCTCCCTATTTCTCACTAAAAGAAAAGTGACTCCTCATAGGAAAAACTTTCAATTTTTCATGGATTGTTGATTGTCTATTCTATAATGGGCCTGACCAAATATTGAGGTGTGTAAGGGGGGATGAAACCTATGACATCCTCCATGCATGTTATAATGAGCCTTGTGGAGGGTATTTTGCAGCCAAGTGAACAACCATGAAGATACTGGACACATGATATTATTGGCCAACTCTCCATAGAGATGTTGTCAAGTATACAAGAAAATGTGACCGATGCCAAAGGATGGGACGACCAACAAAATCTGATGAAATGCCTCTCTTTCTATAGGTGGTAGTAACTCCATTTGATAAATGGGGGACCCATTACTCCATCCTCAAATGAAAACTCCTACATTCTTGTATGTACTATCTATGTAACTAAATGGGTGGAGGTACATGCTATGAAACATACTAGGGATAACAAGGTTGCTAGATTTTTGTATGAAGAAATCTTCACAAGGTATGGTGTCCCAAGAGAACTAGTTACTGATCAGGGTGCTCAATTCACATCAACACTGATTACTGCACTTATGAATGAATATAGCATTCACCACAGGACATCAAGTCCATATCATCCATAGGTGAATGGGAAAGTTGAGGTTACAAACAGGGAAATAGAGGCCATCTTAACCAAAACTGTGCAGCTACATAAAAAAGATTGGAGCACAAGGTTACAAGAAGCAGTTTGGGCATATAGGACAACCTAGAAAACCACAACCAGTTTCACCCCCTTTGAGCTGGTTTATGGAAAACATGTTGTAATGCCAATAGAATTTGAGCATAAAACATTGAGAACAACATTATAGTTAAATATTCACCTTCCAGTAGCACAACGTGACAGGGTCCTACAGCTCAACTAACTGGATGAAATGAGAAAGGCAGCCTTACAAAACCCAGAGATGATCCATATACAATGCAAAAGGTGGCATGACTGACACATCCTCAACAAATGATTTTCTCCTGGTGACTGGGCCCTCTTGTATGAATCTCGCTATCAAGAAACCCAAGGTAAGCTTACTACCTGATGGTTAGGTCCCTATGAAATTGAAAATGTCTATGCTAATGGTGCAGTTTAGTTATCAACCATCGAGCTAGTCCATTTCAAGTTATTGGTGAATGAGCACATAATTTGTCTGTACCACAAACTACAAACAAAGGTTGAGTTCCTATGGCAGTTTGAGATTTCTCCTTTTGTAGTTGAATCTCCTGTAGCTAATCAAGATCTTGCAGCCAATGAACCCTCCACACATTTTGGACCTCCTCTAGCTGAAGGTTTTCAACCAGCAGACAGACCTCCTCCTGTGGGTGATTCTCCTGCAGCCAGCTACAACTTTCAATCATCACTTTAATTCTGCATAAATTGCAGCTATAATAAAGTTTTCATTTCCCATGAAAATATTCTATTCTGTAATAAATAATCCATCCCATCACCTTTTTCTTCACCATTCATCTGTCACGATCTTTTTCTGCCTCGTACTTCTCTCTACACAATACATGTCATCATATCTTTTCAGATATCAACATTTATGGAAATTTCACATCAGGTACACAATCATCTATTCTTTCACATACTCTGTACTTATTTAAACATACTTCTCTTTTATGCTTCATTTAATTTAGTAATTATTTCCAAGCATTGCTACATTTTTTAACCAAGCATGTGAGGACACCTGCATCCTTTTCATAGGTGGTAGTACAATGGTATGAGATAAAATTTTTTCCCAAGATTTTGATTTAACTATCATTATTAGCACACAAGCTTCAAGTCTGATCATTAATCCACCAGCCTTAAATTTTGACCTTCTAAAAATCCCTAAAAACTAAAGCCACCTTCGATTTTCACATATTCTTTGATATTTTCACTTCCATCCTTACCGAACAAGTAGCAAGAAACCCTGAGTCAGTGTAGAGTGGGAAGTTTATAAATTAGGAGAAATTGTGAAAAAGGATTGAAGTCAAGAACAAGGGTTGTAGATATTTTTAGTGAATAAGTATGGGTGGGCAGCCTATTCGGTCAGAACCAGCCAGTCATGCGTCATTGTTGCAAGATCAAGCTAGTGTTCAGGAATTCAATCATGTGGGTTGGCTCTATTATTTTATTAGGTTAAATGGTCATGATGAAGCTATTGTAGTGGAATTCTTGTGTACATTTAGTAATGGAGTGGCATATGTGAAAGGTTTGTGAGTTGAAGCTTCATAAGTGCAAATAACAGAAGTCTCTAGACTTCCTGCTATAGGAGAACCTTTTCCCCATGGTCATGACACCCGCACAGCCAGAGCTGAATTCTCCCTACCTACAGACATTGCACTAGAAAGTAGCAAGCAAGGTACTAAAAGACTCTCTCTTCTAAGTGATTACCCTCAGTTCGTTGTTCATATTATCAGATACATTACTTGTGAAGGAAGGTTTTCTTTTTTGCATGTTGTGCATTTTAAACTTTTGAGCCATTTGCGACATGGATGATTAATTAATATTCCAAATGTCCTATACTCCTTGTTGAATTTGAGCTCTAAAGATGTGAGGAAGGGTAGGCAAAATGATATTTCCCATCATGGGTTAATAAAATTACTAGTAGAGAAAGCCATGCGGGATAATTCTCCTATGAAATGGGATGAATTTCTTGCCGCCCCTCATGTTCAATTAAATAGAGATAGACCTGTGCCTATAGGGTCACATCATGAGCATCATGAAGCAAAGGAAAACCCTCTTGCTGAAGCCATTCCAAAAAGAGCTCAGGAAAACCCTCCTCTACATCAAGAAGATGTAACAATAGAAGCTCAAAACCCTAATTTGGGGGGTAAAGACATTAGGGATCCTAAAGAAACTCATAGTTCCCAGGAAAACATGAAAGATAAGAAAGGGAAAGGAAAAATGTCTAGTTATGAAGTAGGTGATGCCCCTATTCATTCTACAGCCATGTCTGCCTCGACAAAAACCAATCCGTAGAAATGCTCTATAAGATCAGAAGAAACCCCAGTATGACATAGTGATTGTTTGAATTCAAGGAAAAAGACAAAGAACTTACCTGAGATGGCTGGCTTAAGTCATGAAGTTCCTCTTAAGGAACCTATGGATATGGACCCACAAGAGAATAATCCAACAATGAAAGGTGATGATGTGATGAATGAACCTGCAGCCTCAGGACCAAAAGAAACAACAAAAATGGATGTTTCTGATGTATTTTCCTCCCATCTAGGGAATATGCAAAGAGATGATATTTCAGTGGCATCTATGCCAGCTCAACAAAAAGATCATAAGGTAGAACCAAAACACCCTATTCCACAAGAAAATCAAGACTAGGTAACAATACATTCTTTGTCCTTGGATTATTTTCAACAAATTTAGTATGAGAGGGCAATATGGGAAATAGAAAGGGATAGGTTAAAAAAGGAATTAGGGCAGTAGAAATAAGAAATCATGCTCTTACAGGATAAGATGGAATTTAGTTATTAAATTGGTTCCTAAGATTATAGAATGCCGACCACCACCTAGGGTGCATTCTTTGTGCCTAAGGGAACAATTTTTACTATTTCAATTTATGAGAATTATCAAAGATTTAAGCCCTAACATAGATACCGCTCAAGCCTTTATGGCCACATATGAGATATCACCTAACTTCATTAAGAACCTTCTTTGTGAAATTTATCTGCATCGTTATGTCATTCCATCAAACACAAAATGGAATCCCTTGTTATTTGTGGGAGACATACATTTTTCCTCACTACTTTCTTGGGTTAATAATGAAATCTATTATGGGGAAAAATTGAATGGGTATAGGGCATTTGAACACAATATTTCACTTCCATTACACCTTGAGAGAAAAAAACCTAGATGCCTTCACTGTGACTGGTTGGAAATTGTCTACGGTTTTAATGATTCCACACACTGACAAATAGAGAGCAGATACATTCAGAGTTTGAAAGATTGTCCTTGGCTAATGGGAATAGAGCTACAGATGGATTACAACAAAGATGGGCTAGGCTAACCATGTCCTTGAAAAAGGTAGAGCCACATAGTGTCATCAACTTTAGAGCTACCATGCAAAGGGTCCACTTGTACATAGAATTGGGCCAACAGTCGAGACCAGAATGATGGATGCCTCTCACATTCTAACCTCCTGTACTCCTGTGGCCACTATATAGTTGTGTGGATGATGAGCTAGATGAGGATTTAGAACTAAGCCAATGTGTCAGGGTGGGCAAAATGAATGGATTCTACTGGATGGTGCACACTTTGATGATCAGGAAAACACAGGAAGGAGATTTTAGGGTGCTAAAAAATTCTCCAATTCCTAAGGACAGACACTAGTCTTTGTAGGGGGCAAAATGATGAGGCATATTAATGCCACACTTTAGGATACCCTAGGATGATATCTGCTAGACCTTTTGCTTTGTTTTGATACATTTACCTTAAGACTTCTATGTTTTTCTGCTATTATATGGCATGCTGCCATTAGACATTTAACTTGGTTTAAATGTACTTAAATATGCTATGCTTGGATTAATTACTATATTTCTTGTTCTGAAAGATGTGGTTGTGTTTCAAATGAGTAGAGTAGTTGTTTGAATATGAATGATTATGTGTGTTTTGATAATTACTATCATAAATGTCTTATCCTAATCCTTGAAGGTGTAGTGCATTGGAATAGCGAATGTTGTTTTGACTAGGTATGGTGCATTCCTTCATGAAGTGTTCAACCCAGTCTTCCTGCAACTTCTAGCAGAGAAGCATTTAGTGCAACGCCAGTTGAAGGCTTCTAAAGAACAAGGTAGCAGTTCCAGTGAAGAGCAAGGCAACGTGTTAAATTCCTTGAGAAGATCTAGGCACTAGTGGGAAGTTAGATTTGTTGTCACGACAACTCTTTCCTCCGTTCTGGATTTAGTCTGTTTTAGTCTTAAAAGATTTCCTTCTTTCTAGTTGGTAGTGCTGTAATAAAGAACTACCTATTTCTATGGCGCAGTTAGGAAAGTAGTTAGGAGTTTTTCCTTTAAATAAAGCCCCACTCCTGCATGAGAAAAGAGGAGGGGCATTGTCAAGTTTATTATAAAAATAGTTTATTTCAGTCGATTTCACTATTTTATGGAATTTTTGTACTCTGTCATTTAATAAATAAATAAATAAAGTGTTGATATTTAGTTGAGTATAATTATGATTTAGGATACTCCTCCAAGGGGGCCCACTTGGTGATAAATCCATAGTTAGATAGATTCATACTAGCTAGAGTCATTTCCTGCATTTCTGCTATTTTAGTGCCAAGTGTTGAACTACTCCTGTAGCCAAAGCTACATATCAGCTAACTACTCCTGTAGCCAAAGCTACAGATTAGCTAACGCCTCCTGCAGCCAAAGCCATGGAATAAAATAAGTACTATGGCATAGTTCATAAGAGTCTTCATGTTTTGTTAGTAGTTATACTTCTGTAGTTTCCATTTTAGCACTTACTTTTTCACAACTTCAGTTTAAGCATTACTTTAGCATTCATTACCTGCAATCGTAGCATAGTTTCCCTTCAACATTTCTTTCCTGCAGCAACGATAAAATGTATGGCTAAGTGATACCTGGTGCATATACTTTGCTGGCCCATTTCAAGTAATACATCCCTGGTTTGACTTACTAAATGAATTTCTATGAAGAGGATAAGCTGCTCGGTTGGATGTCCAATCCCTGAGTCCGAAATTATACCTAGTTTCTGAGCCTTTGTAGGAAGCAATTAGGGGTACCGTCAAAGAACTTTAAATTGATCCAAAACAACAATATCTATCTTTGATATGCTAAAGTATGGCCTAAAGGGTATTTGTATTAGTGGTTAGTTCTCTTGTTTTTTTGAGAAAGTGTGGAGTTCAAAGACCAAGAAGGTCTCTACAGGGCTACAATGCAGAGCAATTAGGTCTCTAGGATAGTTTAGAAGGAATTTGAATAATGGGACTGTGAGGGTAACTTAGAACCTTGAAAGTCATTGAATCCAAGTGAATATAAGTCTATAACACCAAATATATCACTTAGAAGTCTTGTGAAGAGTCTTGGGGAATTTAAGCCTTTTGAAGCATTTGAGGATTTGGGAGGGTATAGTGCCTAAACCTCTGAAATTTATAAACTTGTCTTAATAATCATTAACCACCACCCTTACCTCTGCATCACATAGTTTTCAACTATGTTTTCTCTTTGTTCATTTCCTGGCCCTTTGTCTTCTCTTGCATAATCCTTCATTCCTTGTGCAAGCTCCAGCTATTCCTTGATGGTTGCCTTCATCATTGCATGAGACTTCCTTGTGTATCTTGGTTTCTTTCTCACATGCCTTGCATTTTGTCTTTGATAGTGACCTCCTCACATGTGTTGAGTGGAAGCTGCCATCTTCCTAGTCTTTTGCGTGAGCATTGACTTTTCCCTGGTTTGTTTTAGATGTCTACGTTTTTCTTTTCCTGCCTTGACTGGTCTCTTTTCTTGTCTCAGCTCCTTGCGTGAGTTGTCCTCTTTTCTTTTGATTCTCTATCATTTGTACTAGCTTTAAGGTCCTGTCTCTTTTATTCTCGTCGTTTCAGTTTATATTATATATTTTCTTAGTTTAGTATTATGATATTTGACTAATTTTAAAATTAGTTTGAATTTTTTTTAATATATTAATATTGGTTAATTTACATATTAGTTTAATTTCAATTCATTAATTTTAATGTTAGTTTAACGTTACTTAAATTCAACTTGTTCATTTATTATATTTTTTCGTTATTATTGCAAATAAAATCCATATCATTGTTTTATTACTTTTACTTTTAAAAAATGTTTAGTTCATTATTATTTAGTTAAAAATAATTTTATATCATTTTAATAATGTTTAAAACTTCAAATTAGAAGTTATTATCATTTAATCGTTTGTTTAAATTCAATTTGTTTATTATTGTAATTAAATCCTATAATTGCTTTATCGATTCATTTTTTAAATTCTTTTAAAACATTATTAGTTTAAACACACCAAAAATTATTTTTAATTTAAATTAGTTTAATCATTTAAAAAATTTAATCATCTTTATCATTTTATTGTAAATTAGTGTAAATTTCCATTAATAATTTAAATTCACATTTCATATCTCACATTTTACTTCTCTCTCTCATCTAAAGGTTGTGTTTTAATGTTTTTAATTTCTCTAATTATTAATCGTTTCATCATTTCTTTATGTTTAAATTCAAAATTTAATAGCATTTAATCTTTTTTAATCAATTTAAACAAAAATTTAATATTGAATTTTAGTTATTCATATTGTTATTAACATTAAGTTAAATTATGTTTTTACATTCATTAGACCTCTATTATTATTGTTTTTGACCTCATTTTGTGCACTTAATCATTTTAATAATTTAATTCTATTATTATTTATTTCATCATGTCTACAAGTATTCCTGAAATTAAGTTAAATAGTTAAAATTATCATGAGTGGAAAATGCATAGTTTGTTTATATTTTGATTTAAACACATGTTCTAGATATTGTCACTGGTGTGACTTCTGCTCCAGCCACCTCAATAGCTCAAGATGATATTGATGCTTCGAATGCCATAAATGAGGAGGCGCTTGGCCTCATTGGCATCTCTCTTAGTCCAGATTTATATGTTCTTATCTCTAACTGCACTACACCCCATGCAATGTGGGACATTTTGAAAAATACTTATGGCAGCCCCAATGAATCTAGAAAGATTCCACTCCAAGATCAATTGGATGATCTCAATTATACTCATTTTAAAACAATGGATGAGTTTTTATGCAGTCAAGGATGGTGGATCCAATGAAGGACAGTCCAAACCTTGCAGCTAAAAGAATTACACAACGGATTACTCAACATAACAGACAACACCATGAATGTTTCAAGTAATTTGCATTAACATGCTCGACTGTAAGGCCTTCTGGGTTAGGGCCAATTACAAAATGAAACAGTCTTGCAAGATCCACAACTAGATCCAATACAATCTCAGCTAGTTCAGCTCTAAAGACAATAAGAAGCTGATGGAAACCCTAAGGCAGATCTAGACTTGGGCTCACAAGCATCCAAGCAATCTCCTTGTTCCCAAGGATGCAAACCCCTAGCTCTGCTACAAAGGACTATCAGATTACAGACTAATCTATAGGGACATCAAGAACTTTTCCACAACTTCACCAACTTTAGCTTTCAGAACCTCAGATCTGAATCACTAAGTTTCCAAGTCATGAACCTTTCTTCTCTAAGTTCTATCTTCCAAAATTCTATCTCCTAAACATCTACCCAAGCCTTCCTTAAATACTAATCATCAACCAAAATCTGGATGGATGAAACCCTTAACTCCCCAAAATAAATAATTAAATGCCATACAAGTCAGCTTACAAATATATACAAACATTTAATTCTGCATGTTGGCCCAAGAAAATGGCTACCAACAATTAATTCACCAAGTTGGCTAAAAAAATCACACATAACTCCAATCGGTAAGTTAGAACTATCAAGCGATAGTAAAATTGCCGAGCACGCCAGGCATCGCCTAGCACCAGTATCAATCAAGTACCACAAGAATGATCGAGTAATAATTTCACTGAGCACCAAAGACTATTGAGTTCCTTCAGTGACCGAGCTTCCTTTAATGACCGAGACCATCGGTCAAGGCTGCAACAGAGTAAAAACTGGCCAAAACAAAAAAAAAACACTCCATTCAGTTTGCCGAGGACACAGGATGCCCCTGCCTAAACCTTGGATGCCCTTGCATCAGACACCCTAGGTTCCAAAAGATGTTCATATGTGAGAAGAACATCTTTCAGGATTCAACACATAAATCCTAAACTGGTTCCTCACATACAAGTACTCCACCTTTTCTGCTTGCAAAGTCTTCCACTTCAACTTCCTCTATCTCTTCAAGTCTTTTCTTGATAATGTATAGGTCGGTTCTTCATATTGATCATTCATTTTCTCAGGATCCACAATCTCAACTCGAATACCAATACTCAGGCTTCTCCTATCGAGCACTGTATCCATTAAAGACATCAATGAAAACTTCCTGTCATTCTTCTCAATAGTAAACACATTTCTTACACAGTCATAAATAGCTTTGCAATCATATTGCCAAGGTCTACCGAGCAATACATCACAACTATTCATCTTCACAATATCACAAAGCACAAGATCCTTGTACTGGCCAATCTGAACATTAATGAAGCATTGTTCTCTGACCTCCAAAGCATGAACATCTTGCAACCAGCCAAGACTATAAGGACAAGGATGTTTCATTCTACACAAACCAAGTTTCTAAACCAAGTCCTCAGTGACAAGGTTATCAACACTACCACTATCAATAATAACATCATAGAGTTTACCTTCAGTCCTGCATCGGGTCCTAAACAAGTTACTCCTTTGACAAGGTTCATCCTTTGTACTGAGCAATGTTCACTGAACCAGCAAGTTCTCTGATTTAGGTTCATTCTAAATGTTCTCATTCACCACAGTAGTTTTTCGGTCAACCTTCTTCTATGTGCATTCAAAAGAATAGTGTCCTTCCTCTCCACAGTTATAGCAAGTACCCTTAAAGATAACTCTACCTATCTTCTTCTTTGGTTCCACAGGTTTCTGTTCATCTTCTGCATCAGTCAACTTATCCTTCACCGAGTGATCAATCTTTTCTTTCCCTCGGGAGTTACTAGGTTGTTTCCTCTTCAACTTATCTTCTGCCTTCAGAGCATACTGATAAGCATCTTCAACATAATCAATCTTCAACATACCAAGCTCATCTT
Organism: Chamaecyparis obtusa; assembly: GCA_027943335.1. Classification (NCBI taxonomy): domain Eukaryota; kingdom Viridiplantae; phylum Streptophyta; class Pinopsida; order Cupressales; family Cupressaceae; genus Chamaecyparis; species Chamaecyparis obtusa. Next base: position 144,725 of record BSBK01008030.1, read on the forward strand.
GAATATTGAATCTTAGACCATTCACATATCGAGCTACCTTTTCCTTACCAAGCTCCCAATGTCCAGACCGAATAGTAAGTTTGTAGAACTCCTCGGTATAATCTTCAACAAAAAAATACTTCTATTTCAAATTCTGCAACTTCTTAAACAAGTCAAGCTCATAGTCAGCTAGTATGAACTTAGCTTTCAACTTAGTCACCATCAATCTCCACCGATTGATCTTTGTTTCACCTTCATCTTCTCAGTCTCTTTGTAGTTCCTTCCACCAAAGAGCAACATGTCCTTTCAACTTTGTCTGTGCTAATCTCACCCGAAGAGGATCTTCAATTTCTTCCAGCTCAAAGAAATCTTCAAGTTCACCAATCCAATCAATTAGATTGTCGGGCTTCAAAGTGCCAGAGAAAGTAGAAACCTCCATTCGGTAATTACTAAACCAAGCAAGAGATCTAGGCAACCGAGCAATTTTGTCTTCACCAGATCTGTTCCTCCGGTCATCACCACTAGATCCAGTAGTTTCAAATTCTTCAGCAGCTTCTTCATAGCCATCCTCAGTACCAACATTTCAAGGTATACCAGCAATAGTTCTCATGATCTCGGTGACCATATCATTCTTCATCAATTCCAACTCAGATCTGAAATCTGATTTCACTTTCTCTATGGTTTGAGATTCAACAATATCACAAAGATCAGAAATAACTCTAGGGTCCAATATTCTTGGAGGCATCCTTAAGATAAGAGAAACCCTCTGCAACAAAACCCTCACTAATCACCTTGTGACAATCTCCAAGTTGCAACAAATCAGATCTCAACTTGCAATCTTGTAAGCAACTAGGGCACAATTTCACAAGTTCAGTGCTTCAGATCTACAATCTAGATTGTGCATAATCTCTACTTCAATAAGATCAACTTCGCAAGATCAGCCTTGCTAGGTCAAACTTCTACTTCAACAAAATCAACCTTCGCTCCAACAGGAACAAAAATTCACTCTGATACCACCTTATGCAGTCAAGGATGGTGGATCTAATGAAGGATAGTCCAAACCTTGTAGCCAAAATAATTACACAACGGAATACTCAACATAATAGACAACACCATGAATGTTTCAAGTAATTTGCATTCACATGCCTGACAGTAAGGCCTTCCGAGTTAGGGCCAATTACAAAATGAAACAATCCTACAAGATCCACAACTAGATCCAATACAATCTCAGCTAGTTCAGATCTGAAGACAATTAGAAGATGATGGAAACCCTAAGGTAGATCTAAACTTGAGCTCGCAAGCCTCCAAGAAATCTCCTTGTTCCCAAGTATGCAAACCCCTAGCTCTGCTACAAAGGACTATCAGATTACAGATTGATCTATAGGGACAGCAAGAACTTTTCCACAACTTTTCCAACTTTAGCTTTCAGAACCTCAGATCTAACTCACTAAGTTTCCAAGTCATGAACCTTTCTTCTCTAAGTTCTATCTTCCAAAATTTTGTGTGCTAAACATCTACCCAAGCCCTCCTTAAATACTAATCATCAACGACAAGTCAGCTGGATGAAACCCTTAACTCCCTAAAATAAATAATTAAATGCCATACAAGTTGGCTTACAAATGTATACAAACATTTAATTCTGCATGTCGGCCCAAGACAATGGCTACCAACAATTAATTCACCAAGTCGGCTAAACAAATCACATAGAACTCTAATCAATAAGTTAGAACTACCGAGCGACAGTAAAATTTTCAAGCATGCCAGGCATCGCCGAGCACCAGTATTGACCGAGTATCACAGGTATGACCGAGTAACAATTTCACCAAGCGCTAGAGATTACTGAGTTTCTTCAGTGACTGAGCTTCCTTTAATGATCGAGATCGTCGGTCAAGGCTGCAACTGAGCAAAAACTGGCCAAAACACAAACACTCCATGCAGTTTGCCGAGGACACAGGATGGCCCCGCCTAAACCTTGGATGCCCCTACATCAAGTTTTTACTATAGTTTGATTAAATTAAAATTTAATTAAATGGTGTAGGAATTACTATTGATGATATTAGATTGATTTATATTATTTTAAAGAAATGTCTTCCTAGGCAATTTCAGGAATTTATTACTAATGTTCACTCTCAATTAGCTATTCCTAGTTTAGAAACTCAATTAACCCATATTATCTTTCAAAATTAGTTACGTCAAGAGAAAGCAAATTTGATTCAATTTGATACTCTTAAATCTAATGAACTTGCTTTTATTTCTAAAAATAAAAACCCTAACTTTAGATCTAATAGTCATAACAATAATAATCATAATAATAACCATCAAAACAATGGTCCTCATAAAAGACCCCATTGCACCTATTGTGGAAAAGATGGTCATGTGACCAACAATTGCTTTAAAAAATAAAAAGATAAGAAACCTATGAACCAAAATAATCAAAATAATCTCAACTCTTAGAAAAGAAATGGTAATCAATCTCATCATGCTTTTATAGTTCATTATGATGTCCCTAACCCCTTTTGATATGTGCCATATGTTTATTTCCATGCATTGCTCAATTTTAATTTGTTCCAGTATTGTGCGTTATCTAACACCATTACCTTCTTGTGGATGGTTATTGATCTCATTATTTAGCATTAATTGCTATCAATTTTTATGATCTATTGTTATGCACTTAGTTGCATTTGTTATGGGTTCCATATGATATATTGATTTGCACTTAGTTGCAATATCATGCTTTTATAGCATCTCTTTATGCTCATGGTAGCATTTTATGGTTTTATACCATTGATTATTGCATTCTTTTTGTAAGTTGCATTGGGAGCCCAATTTTCAAGGTTAACTTGTTGCCTTATTCTAAAAAGGGACCTATGGAGTTTCCCTCCATCCTATATTTGGGATGCACTTACTTCAGTTGATGTTTATCAACTTGTTCCTTTGGTTGTTTTTCCTCATGATGTGGATGATGTTCTTGAAATCCTTCTTGATATTTGTTGAATTTCTCATATATTTTTGGAAGGCAATATTTTTTCTCACTCATAATCCTTAGTTTAGATTATTATTTAGCATATGTCAATATTTGATTTGTTAATGTTGGTTTAGGTTATTATATCCTTAATGATTCCTTGTTTATTTGGATTATGGTTTCCTCTCTCATTTCTCTTTGTAAATTACTAATGTGATGATTAGTTTACATTATTCATTTCTTAGATTGTGAGTCATGCAGGTTGTGGATTGATGACCCATACACTTGCAGTGATGGCTCATTAATGGACTTTCTATATCCATGTGATCAATGCAGTGTTTTTGCAGATTTAATTAGTTGGCCTTGTTTGTGGTCATTTGTGCATTAATATATTTATTTTGAGATGGGAGAGTAGATTATGTTTATGGTAATTTGACGATTTGGTTTATCTTGATTTCATGTTAGCTCCTTTTATTTTTGATGCAATCTCATGCAAAAGTTTCATAGTTTTACTAACTTGAATGTTAGATGATATTCTTCTTGTGGTAGTTTCTTTGGTTCGTGTTTCTATGTTTCTTTGTTTCAGGTGAATCTTCAAGGCTCACTTAAGGAATCAATTCATCTTCACATGTCCTATAACTTCAAGAAGACTACATGAAGACTTGGATCAAGCTCATATTGAAGACAATTAAACCTCTTCCTTATATTGAAGATCAAGTTTTAGATTTTTGTCAAAATTTGGGTTTAATTCCCATTCTTGTAAACTCCCCAAGTAAAAATTAAGGGGGGGTGTTAGAATTAATAATCTTTCCTTGGTTGTATTGATTATTTATTGAGGATAAACTAAGGTATCCATTTATTTAATTTAGGAGATTCTTATGGAATCCCCACTTGTATTTTGTCCTCTAGTCCAAGTGGGAGGACATGTCACTTTTTTGTAATTCCTTTAATAAGGAATTTAGATTATCCTCCTTATGAGAATCTTAAAACTTTGCACACACATATTATGGATGATATAATTCATAGATTTGTGAGTTAATTAGTAACTCCTACTCTCATCTCTATAAAAGGGATGCTCTTCTCTCTTATTTTATCTCTACGAAGTTATTGTAAATGAACTATGCTCTCTCTCCCTCTCCCTCTCCCTCTCCCTCTTTCTTAGGATTTTCCATACTCATAATAACACTAAGGGGTTTTTATTTGTTTTTCCCCTTTCAAAATCTTGTTGTCTCCATTCTTTGGATATTGAGTACTTGCTCCTACTTCTTGGTTATCTCATGGTAATACATTCCTCTCTCTCTCTCTCTCTCTCAGAATATTATTTCACTCCTTTCTCTTTTTATTATTCTTTACAATCTTGCATAATTTTTGCTTAACAGGTTTGATTTTTGGATCCACGGCCAGATGATGTACAACTAGATTAGTATCTAGCCCAGACATATCTTTGTAAGTCCATGCAAAGTTGATTTGTGCCTTCTTTAAAAATACAGTCATGGCTTCTTTTTATTGCTCATTGAGGGAAGTTGCAATGTATGTGATCTTTGGATCTTCTTCAGTACCAAGATTGACTACTATAGTGTATTTTATGAGAATAGAAGATTTTTTTGGTGATAATGACATAAAAGGAAAGTCAACTTCCCCCTCCTCTAGCACCTCAGAAAGGTTTTCACTAGGGGACACATCCTTTATTTCATCTTTTTCTTCATCTAAGGGTGCCTCAGAAAGGTTTTCACCCAAGGATGTTTTTATCATTTTTAACTTCTTCTTCACTTTTGTGACTAAGGGAGTTGACTTGGCTACCAAAGTAGTCTTGCTAATTGTAGTGGATATGATGCTCATTGTCTTGGAGATTCCTTAGTCCAAAAAGTGCTAGAAATACCTCATTTGAATTGCATACATCTAAGGGAGGTGGTGAATCTTGTTGGTCCCAATCAATTAATGCAAAGTTGGTAAGGGGAAGATTAGGTGAGGAAAGATGTTTGGGTGATATTGAGGATATGGGTGTCAAGATCATCTTCAATGTATTGGAAAGGGACTTCAAAGAACTCTTCATTGGTGTCTAGACCATATTCATTCACGTAATAATTCTTGGAAAAGGTTCTCTTAGTCTCTATGGAACCCAATCCTTTTTAGTGGGGATACCCAATTTCTTTAATGAGAGTTTTCCTTCTAGTTTCTTTTTCTCCAAGGCCAATACCATGATATCCCATGATTTTGACAATGGGAGTGGCCTTAACATATTTCCCCTTTGAGATATCCATAGGTTTATCTTCTTCATCATCAAATAGCTAGGATAGGACATTATTCTCTATGTGTTCATCTAAAAGGGATCCTCAGTGTTCAAATGTGGTCTTCTTGTATTTCATGGTTTCCTTATCTCCCTTAGGGAAGAGTTGTGAAGGTTCACCATAGGACTTAGGGGAGAGGGGGAGTTAACCAATACATGTGTAATTTGTGAATTTATATTCCCCCATTCCTTGATATGTGAATCAAACCTTCTTTTCAGACTCGATAACCTTTTCCTTTCCTTTAGACTGGTTAGACATATTATGTTCAGAAGAAATGGACTGTAAAAGAGTTTCTTGTTCAATAGGACAAACATACTCATTTAGTGGACAATAATTTGATTGCTTACCTTCCATCCTTTTGCAATACTAGAAGGTTTCATGGTCTCCAGGTATTGTTATTTCAGCCCCATGGTGTGGGAACTTTAAACACTAATGAAACATGGATGGGATACCTGAGATAGTGTGTATCCACAGTCTACCAAAAATAATATTATAGGGTAGATCTAAATTGAGCACTTGACAAACTATTTCAATGAGGGTTGGGCTCACTTGTAAGGGGAGTGCAATGAGACCTTTACTCACCCTTTCTATGTCATCATATTCTTTTATTTTGATTCTCTTATTTAGATCAATAAGATCCTAAAAAAAAAGACAAATGTTGTGGATCATGCTCAAAGTACACAAATTCGTATGAGATCCATTGTCTATGAGGACTCTTTTGATTTGAGTATTATGGATGGTGACTTGGATATGTAGGGGTTTATTATGATGAGGATTTGAACCTTGGAAATCTTTGTTTGTAAACACCAGGTGTTGTTGGGAAGCTAAATTTCCAATCATTTCTTGAAACTGGGATGCATTGATATTTTTTGGAACATGAGACTCAATCAAGGAATTCTCAAGGACCTCTTTGTGGATAGGGGATGTATGAAGAAGCTCTAGGATGGGAATCTATGTAGAAGTCTTCTTCAACTAGGAATGTAGGTCATAATGCGACACATGTCATATAGATGTTGATGGTGTAGCGGGTGGATCTACAATAGGTGGATTTGTAGTGGCTTGTATAGTGACTCAATGATGACATGTGGTGATATTACAATAAAAACTCTTTAGAGTTAGTGTGTTCACATGGGCTTTAGATTGTTCAATGTGGCTACACAGTGAGTCAAAGCCACATACATCATTTTCCTTTAGGCTACCACAAGTGCATTTATCTCTTGAGATCTAGTTGGTGGTGTAATCATAGGGAAATCCTTTGGATGATGAGGCATTGTTTTGATTGTGTTATAGAAAAGGCTTAGAATACATTTTCAATTGGGCATTAGAGGCAGAGGCATTATGACCTTCTACCTTAATATTTCCATTATCGATCAAATATTGTATAAAATGGCAAAATTTCATGCATTTCCTGATTTCATGCCCTTTGATGTGATGATAACCATAGTATTCATTATCCTATACCAATTAGGTTTTATTTGGTTATCATCAAAAGGCCTTATGTTAGGATAGAGCATCATCCCTTGATTGACAAAATGTCAAAAGATGACATCAAGGGAGTCTTCTATCTATGTGAATTTCCTTCGTTGTAGTGGTCTATTATTGTTGTTGGTGTTACCATTGTAACGTGAGAATAGGAAACCCTGATAACCAGATTCTTGATTTTGATTTTGATTGTTTTTATTGGTTTGATTACCTTGATTTCTCTAGTTATTGTTTTGATTGTGATTGTCCTGATTATTTCTATTATGATTTCCTTGGTTGTTATTGTTGGATGCTTGAACATTCTGGACATGCTTAGCATCTGTCACTCCGTCATTAACAACACCCTTGTTCTTGGACCATAACTTGGGTTTATCATTAGTGTTGTTAGATGAATTGGAGGGATAATGTTTAATGTCCCCTTTCATTAGAAGTCCATCTTCAATAGATTTTCCCTTTTTAATGAGTGCCTCAAATGAGTCTGGGGCAACCATTTTTATTTGGAATGACATTTCTATAACCATATTCTTAGTAAAAATATTGATGAGGTGTGAATGTGGAATTTTCTAAGGCATACTATTTGCAAGATGTCACCATCTTTGAAGAAATTTGGCAAAGGTTTACCTGTTTCATTGTTTTGTGTTGTATAAGTCACTAAGTGATGCTTGGTGTTTGATTTTTTAAGAGTATTATGCAACAAAATTCTTAGTGAGATCAGGGAATATCGATACGGAGCCAAGAATTGTTAGAAAGTAAAGTCCACTAAGATAACTGAGAGGGGGGGGGGGTGAATCAGTTATCAGATAATTATAACTTTTATCATCTTCAACAACATTAAACCATATAAGCAATATAATTACCAACCATAGAAAGATATTCATACACAATAACACAATGACACAAGATATGTTGACTAGGGAACCTCTTGATCAAAGAGTAAACCCCGGTGGGAATGATGCCCAAAAAAGATGCACTAATATGAATATTCCTTGTGAGAGGATGGACTCTATTAGGATTCTTATGAAATACATTCAGTACATATGAATCCCTGTTAGGAGATTTTGAATCCCTGTTAAAAGATTCTAACCTGGTTAAGAGTTATGGAAGACAGAAGGACCCACTACCCAAACAACTTTAGGGTAAGATCACTGAACACACTGTCCAAATAATCTTTGCATTAATCAAAAAAATAATATGTTACCTCTTCTCTGACTATGCCAAACTTCACTCACTTTTACATCATATCTCAATTTCAGATCTCTGTACTTTGCATGTCTTCCTTCACAAATTTGCTTTCATACTTAGCTCTTTTCTTCACTTCATGCATACAACATCACACTTTCACATTACAACTTCATGCTACTTCATTAAAATCCACATTAAAATAAGGAAATACATTCCTTCCTTTATACCACACTCAAATAATTACAAATGAGTCGACATACAATTACAAAATAAAAGTTTCCACACGTTACACCAAAATTGCATAAAACTATCGGCTTCCAAATACAATAAATCTTCACTTGTATGACCTCAAAGTCTGTACTATCATCCACATCACTATCAATGTATCTTCAACTTCCTATTAATTGCGCAAAACTAGATTCCATCCCGATTAGGAGATATCATCCGATTTCCACAAACCGCTACTCAGGAACACTGCCTGAACACTGCTTCCACCAAAATGATCATAACTTCCATGAATCAATGAATTACTATCTATGCTCTTAACCATATACATATGGTATATCAAAGATTATATCCTCAACATCACATAGCTCCAACTGCAATAACCCACGTGCGCTAATCCAAACTCTGTCTGCTTCTTTGCAAGTCTTCGGTAAATCATTGTGTTGACATCAATGACAATCATAGTAATGAATGCAACAAAAAATACTATATAATGGATGCCAAACACTTTAGAATTCATTCCTAACAATCTCCCCCATTGACATTGATGGAAACATAGATGAAAAACATCCAATGTTCCAAAAATCCAATACTGCAACACTGCTTCTTCAAATCCTCTTCATCAATCAAATCTTGCTTCGTTATCCTATTCAGTTCTCTTCAAAAAATGTCTCATATTGTTTTTCATACATACTTCTCCCCCATTGACATCAATGATATAAATTCCATCACTAAGTCAACAACAACTCAATGTCAAAAGACACTTTTTAGAAAATACATTTACTAGAGTCCTCATGACCCAACTCAGATACACATACTCCCCCATAGAGGAAGTACCAACATCTAGTCCAGAAGAAAGATAAGGCTCATATACCATTGGACAAATGCAACTAACTACATCACTTCTCAAAAGTGGGTTGGGGCATAACCCCAAGCATACCTCTCAAATACTCAAATGCATCCTTAGGCAAAGGCTTTGTGAATATATCTGCTATCTGCCCCTTTGTACTTATGTACTCAAGTCTGACTTCTTTTTCAACAAATTTCTCTCTTACAACATGATACTTAATCTCTATATGCTTTGTCTTAGAATGTAATACAAGATTCTTAGACATACTAACTATACTGGTATTATCACAATGTATAACAACAGGTTCAACAAATTTTATTCCAATATCCTTCAGCATCTGCTTCATCCAAATTATCTGGTTACAATTGTTTGTTGCTGCTACATATTCTACTTCTACTGTGCTTTATGAGATACAATTATGCTTCATGCTTAGCCAAGAAACTAATCTTCCTCCAAGGAAAAATGCTCCTCCATTGGTGCTTTTCTTATCATCAACACTACCTCCCCAATCAGCATCTGTATATGCACATAGGGTAAAATCATCAGAATTTTCATACCATAATCCATATTCCATTGTCCCTCTTAAATATCTCAATATCTTCTTTACTGCTGCATAATGTGATTCTCTCGATTCAGCTTGAAATCTTGCTACAATTCCAACTGAATGTGCTATATTAGGTCTTGTATGAGTCAAATACTGCAATCCTCCAATCATAGATATGTATTTCTTCTGTTCTACTGTAGGAGTCTCATCTATGCTAGATAATTTATGTCTGGTCACCATAGGTGTTCCAACTGGTTTACAATCCTCCATTCCAAATCTTTTCAACAAGTCATTCAGGTACTTTTTCTGACTTACAAAGATACCATCACTGTTTTGTGTTATATGTAATCCCAAAAAGTATTTCATTTCACCAATCATACTCATTTCAAATTCAGTCTTCATTTCATTAGCAAATTTGTCACTGGCTTCATCTTCTCCTCCAAAGATAATGTCATCAACAAAAATAACTATAACTAACAAACCATTTTAAATTTCTTTTGTGTAAAGATTGCTATCAGCTGTAACTTTTATAAATCCCAACTTTAACAAATACTTATCTAGTCTTGCATACTAAGTTCTAGGTGCTTGTTTAAGTCCATATAAAGCTTTCTTCAATTTGCATACCATGTCTCCTTCTTGAGTTAAAGGAAAACCTTTAGGCTGCTCAATGTAGACTTCTTCCAATTCTCTATTCAGAAATGCTGACTTCACATCCATCTGATACACTTTGAATTTCTTGTAAGCTGCATATGCCAAAAACATTCTTACTGCTTCAATTCTTGCAATAGGTGCAAAAGTTTCTTCATAGTCAATTCCTTCTTTTTGTGAGTAACCCTTACATACCAATCTTGCTTTATTTCTTACTACTTCTCCTTGTTCATTCATTTGGTTTTTGAATACCCATTTAGTTCCAATAACATTATTGTCTTTAGGTCTAGGGACCAATTGCCATGTCTTGTTCTTTTCAATCTAATCTATTTCTTCTTTCATAGCATTAGTCCAACTTTCATCTTCACAAGCTTCATCAGTAGTCTTAGGTTCAATTTGAGAAATCAAACATAACTTTTCTTGTGCCTTATTTCGAGTAAGAACTCCTCTTTTGATGCTCCCAACAATCTATTCAAAAGGATGATTCTTTAACAAACTCTTGCTAGGTGTCACTGTCTTAGATCTCTCTTCAGATGTAGGTTCTTCAATAACTTCACTGTGGCTTTCATTCAACAAATCACTATCAATTTCATAAAACAATTCAGTAGTTCCAGTATTAGGCTTAGGATGAGTTTCTTCATCATATTCTTTCCTGAATTTTGAAATTTTCATCAACTTTAACATTTGCGCTCTCAACAATAGTCTTAGTTCTTTTATTGAAACATCTATATGCTTTGCTTTTAAAGAATATCCAAGAAATATACCTTCATCACTTCTAGGATCAAACTTTCCTATATCATCATCTCTCTTTATATAACATTTGCTTCCAAAAATTCTAAAACACTTAATTGAGGGTGCATGTCCAAACCATAATTCATAAGGTGTCTTGTCTGTGTCTGCTTTGATTTGTACTCTGTTCATTATGTATACTATTGTGTTCACTGCTTCTCTCCAGAATATCTTTGCCAAATTATTTTCAAACAACATAGCTTTTGCTGTTTTAGTCACTGATCTATTCCTTCTTTCTGCAATGCCATTTTGTTCAGGTGCTCTAGGGGCTGAATACTGTCTTTTAATGCCATTTTCTTCACAAAATTTGTTAAACTCTCTAGAAGTAAATTCTCCACCTCTATCAGATCATAAACATTTAATCTTCATTCCAAATTCATTCTCAACTTTATTCTTAACAATCTTAAACTTATCAAATGCTTCAAATTTTTCTTTAAGAAATGAAATCAACATCATTCTTGTAAAGTCATCAACAAGAATCATAAAATACCTTTCTCCATAGAATCCTCTAGTCCTGGTAGGACCTCTCAAATCTGTATGAACAATCTCCAGCTTCTCTGTAGATGTAAACTTCTTACTAGGAAAAGAACTTCTCTTTTGTTTAGCCATTACACATTCTTTGCAAATCATGTTAGTAGGCTTCATAATTCTAGGTAAATCTCTTACTGCAAGTGTAGTACTTACTTTCATAATGTTATCAAAGTTTATATGACAAAACTTTCTATGCCATAACCAACTGTCATCAATTTTAGTAATCAAACATGTCATCTTAGTAGGATTCAACTAAAATACATTACCTCTGGTTCTAGATCCAGTTCCAATCAAATTTCCATCTTTATCCTTTATTATACAAGTTTTCTTAGTAAACCAAACTTGATATCCCTTATCAACTAACTGTCCAACACTCAAAAGATTATGTTTCAATCCATCCACAAAATAAACATCATTAGTATTAGTCTTTCCATCAAGAGTAATAGATCCTATACCTTTGATCAAACAAGGTGCATTGTTTCCAACTCTAACTACTCCACCATCATATTCATTCAATTTTATGAACTTTTTCATGTCTCCAATCATATGATGTGAACAACCACTGTCTATAATCCAATCAGCTTTCTTTTCAACTTGAGAAACTAAGGCTTTTTCTTCCTTAACATCAGATTCAAGATTTTCTTCTTTAATTGCTACAAATCCTATGTCATCATTATTCTCAGTATCACTTTCACTTAAAGTTCTTTCTATATTAGCTTCAAGATCTTCATCATTAGCATAATAACATTCCTTAGATCTTCTAGGTTTGAAATTGCTTCTGTACTTTTTAACTCTCTTAGGACATTTAGATGCAAAATGACCATATTCTTGACAAGTCCAACATTTAAAATTTTTCTTACCGTCTGGTTCTCTTTTCACAAGCAAGGCAATACCTTCTTCAATCTTCTTGTCTTCTTCATTTCTAGATCTGTTGTTGTCAGCATAATCTCTGCTCACATTGATGCTTCTTGACAAAGTAGGGCAAACACTAAGAGCACTAAATGCTGTCTCCATTCTAGGTAAGTCTCCTGATAATCTCAGGTTCATTTTTGCTTCTTCCAATCTTCCAAGAAGAGTCTCTCTTGTAAATTTTTTTGTACAAGGTATCACTTGTTCAATCATCTATGTTGTCTGCTTAAATATAGGAGTCAATGTCCTTAGAATTTTCCATATCACTTCATTCTCTATCTTTGTTCCTCCATAAGATTTTATACCTGAAATGATCTCTGACATTCTACCAATATAACTTCTAATAGATTCATCTTCCAACATTCTTATATATTCAAATGCACATATCCAATTATGTAATCTAACTCTTTTTGCATGTTCATCACCTTCAAAAGTAGAGTGTAAAGCATTCCAAATTTCATGAGATTTTTTCAAATATTTTACCTGACTTTACTCATTCTCTGGTAGTGTTGTCAAAAGTGCTTCTTTTGCAAGTATATTACACATGAATAGTCTCTCTCTTCCGCAGTACATGTTTCAAGATTGTCCTCTTCAATGATAGTCTTATTATTCTTTGTAATCAACCAATAACCTAGTCCTAAACATAATAGGTGTGTCTTCATCTTTTCTTTCCAGCTGTCAAAATTTACTCCATCAAACTTAGGGCTTTCTTTCCTGAAATTCACCATGGATCTCCTTAAGCTATTAAACTTCTTCTTCAAGGACCTATTGCTCTGATACCAATTGTTAGAAAGTAAAGTCCACCAAGATACCTAAGAGGGAGGGGGGGGTGAATTAGTTATCAGATAATTATAAATTTTATCATCTTCAACAACATTAAACCATATAAGCAATATAATTACCAACCATAGAAAGAAATTCATACACAATAACACAATGACACAAGATATGTTGACTAGGGAACCTCTTGATCAAAGAGTAAACCCCGGTGGGAATGATGCCCAAAAAAGATGCACTAATATGAATATTCCTTGTGAGAGGATGGACTCTATTAGGAGTCTTATGAAATACATTCAGTACATACGAATCCCTGTTAGGAGATTTTGAATCCCTGTTAAAAGATTCTAACCTAGTTAAGAGTTATGGAAGACAGAAGGACCCACTGCCCAAACAGCTTCAAGGTAAGATCACTGAACACATTGTCCAAATAATCTTTGCATTAATCAACAAAATAATATGTTACCTCTTCTCTGACTGTGCCAAACCACACTCAATGTTACATCAGATCTCAATTTCAGATCTTTGTACTTCGCATGTCTTCCTTCACAAATCCGCTTTCATACTTAGCTCTTTTCTTCACTTCATGCATACAACATCACACTTTCACATTAAAACTTCATGATACTTCATTAAAATCCACATTAAAACAAGGAAATACATTCCTTCCTTTATACCACACTCAAATAATTACGAATGAGTCGGCATACAATTACAAAATAAAAGTTTCCACACGCTACACCAAAATTACATAAAATTGTTGGCTCCCAAATACAATAAATCTTCACTCATGTGACCTCGAAGTCTATGCTATCATCCACATCACTATAAATGTGTCTTCAACTTCCCTTTAACTACACAAAACCAGATTCCATCCCGATTAGGAGATATCATCCGATTTCCACAAACCGCTACTCAGGAACACTGCCTGAACACTGCTTCCACCAAAATGATCATAACTTACATGAATAAATGAATTAATATTTGTGCTCTTAACCATAGACATATGACATATCAAAGAGTATATCCTTAATGTCACATAGCTCCAACTTCAATAACCCACGTGTGCTAATCCAAACTTTGTCTGCTTCTCTACAAGTCTTCGGTAAATCACCGTGTTGACATCAATGACAATCATAGTCATGAATGCAACAACAACTGCTACAGAATGGTTGCCAAACACTTTAGAATTCATTCCTAACAAGAACAAGATTCATCAACCACTCAAGGGAAGGGCCACCAAGACTCCTAGTGAAGAGTCTTTGAAGGAAATTATCATTGTGGCCGACTTCTTGAGCTGCTACATAGAATTCTTTGAGATGTTGTACAAGGCATGATTCTCCCTTGTATTTATCAAATTTAGGAATCTCAAAATTGGCAAGGAATGGTTGAACACTAATTGATTTATCAAATGGATAAGGACATATCTCAAATGGAGAATTCCTTCTTCCCACCTTTTTGCATATTTGTCATCATGCTCTTAATCTCATTGATTTTTTGCACTAACTCATGAGGATTTTTGTTGATGGATGTATGACCTTGATTCATTCCTCCCCCAAATGATGTAAAATCTCCCCTAGAGGTGGAGGGTTCATGTTATGTCCACCGAGAGTAAGTTTGGTGTTGTTTGTATGTGAAGAATTTTGATTCTTCAAGACCCCACTAGGATTAGAGAAAATTGAAGCGAAGCCTCACCTCGATGACCCTAGTGGATGTTCAGGTCTGTGACCTTTGTTCAAGTCATTATTGGTAGCTCCATTATTTGTATTATTATTTGAGTTGGGCATGTTTAGGAGCTATCAAATTTGTTTAAGTGTATGATTAGAAGGTTGATTTATGTTATCTAATGTTGAAGGCATAACAAGAATGGCCTTGCCTTTGTTGGTTCGAATTAGATTGTTCTCAAGTAGGGTTTCATCAAAATTATTAGGGAGTGTGATTCCCCTTCAAATAATATTTAGGAAGATATTAGAACTGTGGGATTGGATTAGATCTTCCACTAGGATCAAATTGTTAGGATTGTCGAAGAACTCTTTAGCTCGTGGATTTGCATTGACACTTTTAGGTATGACCTTGTCAGATTCTATATGTGGTTTTTCATCTTTATTGAAGTCTTCTTGGTAAAAAATTTCTTTATCATTATCCATGGTGATAGATTCTTGTCTTATCTTGGCTTGAGATTGAGTAAGTACCATGCACAAGTGAGCTTGGGTTGGATTGAAGAATGTTGAAGGATTGATGGAAGATGATGAGAGGAGGAAATGAATTGATGAATTAGGAGCAACTTGGACTAGGATTTGGATTAGATTAAGATGACTCAGCCTCAAGGATTGATTGGATTTGATTTGAGAGGAACTAAACCTCAATGTTTGATTTGATTGATTGCATTAAAGAGGAGCTAAGCCTCAAAGATTGATTTGATTTAAAGTTTTGGAAAAAACCTAGGTGAAACAAGACCTTGTGATTGTGCAAACAAAGGATTGGGTTTGATTTGAAATCTTCTCTTATTTGGGTGATAGACTAATGATCCCCAAACAAAATAGGAGTGGATTAAAACTACTAGAGAAGGACTCAATTCTCAAAGTAGCAATGGATTAGTGTTTTCTTTGATTTAAGGTCTATGTGACACTATTGGATTGATTATTTCACCCTATTGCTTAATTAAGGTGTGAAAGATGGATTGATTGGATTTTGATTTAAAGTCCAAGGTTTCAATTAATGATCCTAATGTTTTGAAATGATGATTGAAGAAAGATTTAATTAGGATGAGGGAATGATTAGGGATTGGAAAATGATGAAGGTCAATGATATTTAATCATAGGATTCCCAAGTGACAAAATCTATGTTCACTTTGTTCTTGGCAACAAAATTGGCAACCCAATTGTTATAGTTGATTTTATCAAATTTCTCACTAGCTTCTAGAGTCCTTTGGATAGATTTAGAATAGGATTCGTTGACTCTATATTTTTTATCAACGATTTTCTTTTCTCTATAGACTCGGGAAAATGGAACTTCTTATGCTTTCCTAAATCGGTCATATCTTGAAAGAATGTTGATTTTAGCAGCATAGATTAGTGTTTCATGACAAATGATTTTAAGAGCTTCTAGGAAACTGAATTTTTGATGCTCCTAATAGGTTGAATAGCTCACTATTTTTAAGTGGAGATGAAGATTCTTAGATGCAGATGATAATATGTGCAGATGACCATTCCAAGTTATAGATGGTGGTGTAGGTTTCAAAGTGTTTGTGATGAATCTACTCAATTAGGCTTTCTAGTCTGATTTTTGGTCAATCCTTTCAATGACATGAACCAATTTTCAAGCATTCAAACTAGAAAAATAACATTCATATATTTGAAAAAATCCTACAAGGGACAAAGCAACCTTATAGGAGACAAGCAATAATGACAATGAAGTCGATACAAAGCAACGTCTTTGAGGTGTGTATGTTCTTGGGGAAATTTTTTATTGCAGATAGTCAAGAAAAATTCCTACCCTAAGGAATTGGTAGAGCATGAAAATCCTCGCTCGCTGACTTAGGCACACTTCAAGAGCTAATAAAAATACAACCATTTCCAACCACACAATGGGTTAACAATGTTGTATTAGCTGACTCCAAATGCTTAGGAAGGCATGATATGGTGAGTGTCTTGGGGAGGTTACTCTCCTCCTTGCACTTGGATTATCACACTTTTAGGGGTGAAACAAGTAGCTTCTATTCTAGGGATCTTAGTGAGGGTCTCTGTTCGAATACATTATTTGTGTCTGTGCAAGCACGATTTAGGCCTATAGCCCCACAAAGCACCATAGAATAGGTAGTCACGTAAACATGATTGAGACTGCAAGGCATGTTTGGTGAGATCCATGTATAAGCTCAAATGGTATCTGGCTTCCGAGCCTTTAACCCCAAGAAGAAAATTTGATTAAAATGAGTTAGAGTGGTGGGATTAAACCTTGTTCTCACATGGGTCATTCCCAAGATATTTTTACCTCAAGTGACATGCCATCTATAGGATGAATTAAAAAGCATGGATTGGCAATGAATTTGAATTATTTAAGGATGTAGGGAAAAATCCTAAGTGAAGATGTTGTTGCACAAGAGAAGAATTGATCATGGATGCCAGGGATTACTTATTAAGTACTTGTGTAGATCTAGTGAAGGTTGAATTTCTTGTCTGAATGAGTTAAAGAGAATTGCAATAGATATCTGATTGTACTTCAATGGAACCGACTAAGGCATAATTAGATGCTACTATATAGTTTAGAAATTTATCAAATTGTAGTTTGATTTCACTTGTAAAGTGAACATATTCCTTAGGGTTGTATCCTAAGTATCTTTGAGTAGTGAGCTCTAGGAAGTATGCCTAAATGCATGTGCATTCCATAATTGTAATAAGCTTGCACTTCTAACAAGGTATTAGTCTTATTGTGGGTTCAAGCCCCGCCATGGTTTTCACCCTAATTTGGGTTTCCACAATAAAAATCTTTGTGTTATATGTTTTGGATGTTTTCTAATTTGTGCATACTTTCTTTGTTCATTATAAATCAGATATAAGGATATTTGGGTTAAGGGTTTCAAGGTTTAAGGGTTTTGCAAAGAGTTAGAGTTTTTGATGCAACTATTTCAACCCTGTCCCTCCATTGTTTGCTGCCTTATTTCCTACATAATTATCAACATAAAAAATTGTGCCTATGATCAATCAAAACACTACGTCAACTTATCCTATACAAGAACCAATCTCAATCTAATCAATTTAACCAACTTATCAATCCTATTATACTAATAATTTCAATCAATTGTTTAGTGTGAGTTTCCATCAAATGTGTAGCTTCTTATCATTTTCTCTACTTCTTCTCAGAAGCACAATATCCTAGCATTTATGCAGTTTCATCAATTGTGAAAAATTATCATCACATCTTTTCTACTTGATTTATTGAGAAATTGCCAATTTTATTTTGGATTTCTTTCCCAATTTCTCGAGGGGGCATCCTTAGTTGATTAATAGGTTAGCTAGGGAGTGTAATAGTAATCAAATTTTCTTTGAAACAATGTGACAGACTACATTGTCTCAAAGATGGGCAAAATTGACACCTAAAAATGTCCTCATATAATGAAATAAATATTTTCATCATTTATTTATTTAATCAAAATTCTTTTATTAATCAAATATATATTTATCATTTATTTAATTAATTCATTAGCCTCCTCCTCTCTTATTTAAATAAATATTATTATTTATTTCATTAGCCTTTTTTATCCTATGATTAAATAAGTGTTCTTTTATTTAACTATCCATTTCCACTTTCCGATTTCTATTACTAATTGAATAAACACTTTAATTTATTTAATCAATTAATGATCCTTATTTTCTAGTTTCAACCAATCATCTTCACTCACATGGATCAACTCTCAAATTTGTAGACATGTGACAAATGACTGGTGTCTCTTCATTTGACTTTTCTACTCTTCATACCTAAAACATGTCTAGATTCAATACAACTTGAGATGTATTATGAAAAGTTAATATTGTCTACCTACCACTCAATTTCATCCCTCCATTTGATTTAACCTGTCATGCCCAAAATATGAGCAAAACACACCAATAATTTTTTTTTCAAACTAACACCAAAGTTATCCATGATATCCAAACAATTACAGTTAAAAAGATTTAAAGGAGTACATAACTCAAATAAGTCTAAGGGGTATCATGACTAAATTTGTCTTGGTCAACCTACCTCAAGTTATCAATTTTCTAAAATGAAGTATTACACTGATTTTCATCGTCTACCTACCACTCAATTTCATCCCTCTATTTTCTTTAACTTCTTAATCTCCCTTATCCTCAAAATTTTCTATGTACTCCCTACCTACTATTTAATCTTAACCACTCATTCTACCACCTCTTAATCTTAGGACTTCTGAAAAAACTCATTTTCTCTTCTCATTTGAATCTTAATGCCTTTTCTAATGCTTTACAAAACTAATGAGCCTTTGTAAACTTGTGCTCTTTTAGAGCCTTTTTGATCACCATTATCACCTTACTCATCTTCATATCTTCATTATATTGCATCAATCCATCACACTTCATTTCTTTATATGCTTTCTTGTGTATGTGCTAAAAAATGTGAGAGAAAACCACATTTTTACAAGATCTTAAAGGATAGGAGGATAATTGAAACAAGCATTTCTTGGATGTGAATGGTATTATTTTCTTTATTTTTATGTGTATCATCGGAAAATGGAAGCACTTCCATTTAGGACAGGTTTAGCCCTCTGAGTAAGTGGTCTGGGGTCATGTCAAGTGCCTTGAATGGGTCTGTGAATGGATCTAGCTTTTTCCCCCTATTCTGCTTTTATCTCCAACCTATTTCTGGCACCTAGTCCTAAGAAACTAAGATCTGTGACCTCAGGGTCAAGGTCAACCTTCTGGGTCAAGGTCAACCTCAACTTTGGCCTAGGTCAAAGTTGACCTTGACCCTGACCTTGGGTCCAAATTTCAAATTTCAGAGGTTTCAGGATGTCGAGCTTCAGAAAGTTTTATTTCCCACTTTTGGGTCGGCTGTTTCATATTTCAGAACTGTAAAATCTTAAATTGTATTTAATCTAGGTCCATTTCTAAGGGTTAATGCCTAATTGGAATTTAATTCCCCTATGTTGGCCCCTCTAGAAGTTTTTTCCCTAGATCACTATAAAAGGAAGCCTTCCTCTCTCATTTTAACAACAAGATAATCCATTATCAAGCAATTTCATGATCAAGACATCTAGCTCTCAAGTGAAATCAAGAAATCAAGTGAGAAAGAAGGAGAAGGAAAGCATTCAAGAAATCATTCAAGTCTTTAGGCATTCAAGCATTCATCAAGGAGATCCATTGTTAGCCATTGAAGGATTCAATCTCTTTGGAGCCCTCTTGTTGAAGTTTTCTCCATCCACACTCATTTAAGCTTCTTCCTATTCCTAGATCCATTCAAGATTGGTATTGAAGATCTAATGCCATTGATTTGAGACATCCTACATATAATTATACATTCATTTGGAGTACCCATACTTGTGGATTCAAGGATTCGAATCCTCCAAAAGGATTTCAACATAAGCAATGTGAATAGTTCCATTTACTTTGTTTATATATTGCAATTTCAATTACAATTTAAGGTTGATTCCAAACCAGGGTTTGACCAAGGCAAAAACCTCATCCAAATAACAAAAACCCTTTTTCTTGCAGGTGTAGGTGTGGGACGATGAATATCAGTGCAGATCTGGATACCCTTTTCAGCGAACTTTCGAGATTCACAAACATAATTTTTGTCAGAGCTATTTCAGGTCAAGGATGACTTTTAGTGGGGTTCAAGATTGTACCCCAAGGTAAGATTGTACTCTGATCCTGAGGTCAAGGACGACCTTGCTTCGAAAGACAGAAGGTTTCTGAGTTTTCTCTGTCTTTGCATTTTTAGGCCGAATCAGGTTACAAAATCTCCCGAAATTGAACACAGACATTAGAAAATAGTCTTTTCTAGATTTACCCTATTTCAAGGTTAGTATTTGTCTTCAATTAAATTAAGTTTTCAAATGCACATCTCCTATAATGGACTATAAGGTTTTCTCCTTTCTTCATATTCTCCATAGATTGATTCATTTGTGTATTGATCACTTCCTTGTGATTAATCAATTTGGATCTCTCCTTTGGGAATTTGGATTAAGAAGTAAATCCTATATTCCCTTGCACATTCAAGGCACATGGATATTAATAAATTACATTTTGGTGAGAATACACTTTTTCACCATACATTATGATATGCATTCATGAATAAGTATTCCATTATTATGTTGTGTTAGTTTGTATATTTAGGTTTGTAATTGGGATTTATTGATTTCCAAACATATTTTACAACCTCAATGGCATATAATTATCACTCCTAGACTAATGAATCAAATTTAGATGTTAAAGGATGTAGATCAACAAGGTGAAGAGAAGCATGCCAATAAGAGATTAGGAAGGATGAATCTCAACTAGAAGCCCAATCAATTCATAATTGGTTGATTTTGTGAGGACCTTGGGTTCTAGGGATGTTAAATAAAATGGACCAAAATGTCATATTGGGGAAGGGAAAACCCTAACAACCTTAAAGGTTTATAAGGGTGAAACCTAGACAATTCCAAGGGTTTGAGTGGGGACACATGGTTTATGGAAATGTCATGCAAGTAGAAAGCAAGTGAAAGTATGAAACCCTAACAGGGAATATGAGATTTTATTTTTATTTTTTTCAATTGCATAAGTTAACTAAGTCAAGATTTTAAAGGAATAAGAAAGGGATACTCAAGTAAAAAAGGCCAAGGCAATATCTCTCAAAGCTATTATCACTTATGAGCGACAATAAGAGCATAAAATGTCAATAGTTACATCCAAATCTAAGCAAAAATATCATCTCTAGAAGTTACAATGGGGTCATGTCCTCTACTATGTGGGAATCAAAATACTCACAATCTTAAATCTATATAAGGCCACCATGGTTCACATGGCTCTCTATTTACTCAACATTATGGTTAGACATCGCCACCATATGGAAATTTCTTTACTTCTTAGCATGGTCCTACTAGCTAGCAAGATAGTGGAAATTTTCCTTGCTTGAACCCCATTCTTTCACTTGTATTAGCTGTCAAGATCTCTTAAATATGTTGGAGCCCCCACCTAATCATGATCCACCTTCCTACTCTTAGAGCCTTTGAAACTTAATGGTTTATTTACTTTTATTTATCTTTTTTGGCTACATCTTAAAATTTGTGAGGTGTGATTCCATCTCATATTCATTTTACATGAATTGTATATTTTATTATAATAGTATAACATTCTTCACCATACAAAAATAAAATAAAAAATGCGCAAGTTGATAGATCACAAATTTATCACTAGGTTCTAAAGATAATGTCAAGATGTCAAATCTAAGTATAATTATTTTCCCACTTTGTCATGCTCAAATTGCATATATGGCCTCATGGGGTATGGGTAAGGTGTGAAACCATTAGCAAAATTTAAAAAAATCCTAGACAAGGAAAGATTCTAGCCATTCAAAGAAATTTAATAATTTCTTAGTCACTCCAACACCCAACACTAAAAAAATTAGGTATTATTCACACATAGTCAATACTTGAACAAAAAAAATCTCACATACTCAAATCCAATGGGTTATAACCACTTGAATGGGCCTAAAAAAAGTGAATAGAGAAATTTGGCTATAATTTACCCACTCTGCTACAACAAAGTTGATGGCATCCCACTATAATAAGGATGTCATAATCTAGTTAAATGAATTAAACTCACAATGGTTAAATTATTTTACTTTAACAAGGATGGTAACCAAGACTACAACTCTACGCGGATCTTACTCTCCATGGGGTGGTAATTACAACTAGCTCATTGAGGTATCAAGCGCAATCAACAAAATATCTTATCTTCTCTTTTTCTACTTAGGATTGTAGTGTAGCTAATTAAAGGAGCTTTTCTACTACTAGAATGCACATCATCATTCATTAATTAAGATTATATACATTTATAATTTTGTTCTAATAGTGAACAACACAAATCTTGACAATAGCATATACTTGTTAGTGACTTGA